>BQNB010001467.1:0-139253 GCA_026074375.1 Tanacetum coccineum
AAGTTAACCTTATATTCTATCAGTATTTTAGTTAATATAATTTAGACTAGTTAATTCTAATTAACGTTAAACCTATGCTAAACCTAATTCTAATGATAAGGGGGAGTTTTCAACCTGAGAGACTAGTACAGGTTTGTTGGCGACTAAAATCAATTCAATACAGAATAATCAAGCAAGAATATGATCAGAAGATAAAAGAGCGGTACAAGCCAAATGATAGAAAACTGTATTAGCCATATTAAATTTGATTAAATGCTGGTTTATTTATTTAGTGCAATGAGTGCTTATCTCGAGGCGGCATATCATTCTTAAGACTTAGGCGGGACATCATCCTAAGACCTAGACATGTTGAATCTTGTCACAATTAACGCATCCGCATAAAGCATCCTTTAGTTTAATTATTATCAATCTTAGGGATTAAATCAATGGTGATCTTGTTAAACCCTAGCCCATCGGGACTTTACCAACTTACTGCTTGACGGTATTTTATATATTGGTAGTACATTGTCCAAGTCTTTATCACTTGATTAAGAACGTACTCGTTGGGACGAAGGGTCACCTGTCAGTCCAACTATGCTCACTAATCTAAAGGTAAAGATAGGCCATTATTTGTGATCCTATTGGTCTAGATATATAAAACATGATATGGAGAGCTATCCCATTATCTAGATCACTTGGTCAATCTCACTAGACCCAGTTGAATGGTAGGTCGCATATTCAAGAACATAGACAAGTATAAGGTGATAAACACAATTAAACAATCAACGATAAATTAAGCAATCGAGATTAAACAAACCAAACATTAAATCTTCATTAAGATGGCTAATACCCGAGGGTATTAGCCGAGGGTATCAGCCCATAACCATTGTAATAATACAAGTATGATCAATTAACCAAGGTAAACTAAACGTGTTTAACGAACGATACCAAAAATTAAATGATTACAAGAGTATAAGAATTACACGGTGTCATCTATGGAATTAGGTTTGATGCTTGACCTTAGCTGCTCTTCGTCTCTTTAGAAAATCGAATTTTTATGTTTATGGTATAGAGAATATGATTTTGCACACTGAAAACTTGTTTTTGAGTCTTCTATTTATAGTCTCTGAAATTGAGTGGATACGTCGTATTGAGCGAGGTCAATACGGCGTATTGGGGTGTATTCCTTAGAGTGCGCATTACGTTCACAATCAATTAGTAATATCTTTCCTCAATTACATTTAATGCAGGATCATTGATTGTTTGACCAGCTAGATACGACGTATGTATTCAGTGGAATACGCCGTATTGGGAATTGAACATACGCGTTTTCTTGTGAAGTCCATGCGCTGATACTCCATATCTTCTTTGCTGGATAAGGCGTATTGAGTCAGAAATAAGTAATCTTCAAATATTATCGTTTAAGCTCCAAAATGTGCGCCTTTAAGCTTGTCTTCACAATGTACTCTATAATTGCTGCAATTAACAATTCTTGCAATAATTATATAAAATTAGGTAAATTATTTGGGATAAATGATGGTGTAAAAGTAACGTTATTTGATGTCATCAAATATCCCCCTACTTGAATCCTACTTGTCCTCAAGTAGACTCTAAAAGAAAAAAAAATTTAAATTAAAAATAATCCCAACCGAAGTTAAGGATTTTTCCTCTTAAGATTCTTTTATTAAATCACCTTAACAAAACGCAAGCACCTCACAAAATAATAGAAATGAAAACACTCATATCACTCAACTAATCTAGGGTGTAACATTTAATTGGTACGCTCAATTTCTCGGTCGTGATTAGTTTTCTATCATAAGCTTGGCAAGGGAACACATACTCCAACCACAAAGAGCTAATAGGAGTAAAAGTTTCAAAAGGTAAATTTGGGTTAATTTTAAAGGCATAAAAGGGGTTGATCATTCTAACAATCTTTCACCAAAAGTACCACACCAACAAGGAAGCTGAATCAAACATACATGGCCATAACGACAGAATAGACATGTGCGATTCGATCACATATTTGGGATAAATGATGGTGTAAAAGTAACGTTATTTTATGTCATCAAATATCCCACACTTGAATCCTACTTGTCCTTAAGTAGACTCTAGAAATTTATCGAAATTATATCCCAACCGAAGTTAAGGATTTTTCCTTTAAGCATTTCTTTCGTTTAAATCACCTATACAAAACCAAGCACCTCATGAAATATGAAAAATGAAAACACTCAGATCACTCAACTAATCTAGGGTGTAACATTTAATAGGTACGCTTAATTGCTCGGTTGTGATTAGTTTTCTATCATATGCTTGGCAAGGATACACATTCTCCCACCACCAGACGCTAAGGAGTAACAATTTAAAATATCTATTAGGTTTATTTTTAAAGGTCATATAAGGGTTTACACATTCTAACAATCAGTTATACAAAGTACACACAGAACAAGGCAGCTGAATCACACATACATGGCCGTAACGACGGAATAAACATGTGCGATTTGATCACATCTTTATTCGAGTTTAACCAAGTGTTAGGACGAAGAATGATATAGGGTATGGATCTTCTAACTTTCACCAAAAGTAATAAACCAACAAGGCAGTTGAATCACGCATACATGGCTGTAACGATGGAATAGAGATGCATGACTCGATCACATCCTCGTTCGAGTAAAACCCACGGTTAATTGTTAGGAAAGAGGAAATAAATTGTTGTTTAAATGCAAATGCCCAAAACAAATAGATTAATCAATCTTTCACCAAAAGTACCACACCAACAAGGCAGCTGAATCATACATACATGGCCATAATGATGGATTAGACATGTACAATTCGATCACATCCTCATTCGAGTTTAACCAAGGGTTAGGACGTAGAATGATATAGGGTATTAATCTTGTAACGTTCACCGAAAGTAATAAACCAACAAGGTGGCTGAGTCATACATACATGGCCGTAATGACAGAATAGACATGCATGACTCAATTACATCCTCGTTCGAGTAAAACCCAACGTTAATTGTTAGAAAAGGGAAGTAAATTGTTGTTAAATAAAATTCACAAAACAAATAGATTAAGCCTAAACAAATAAGGTATATAGTTGCTAGAAACTTTCCCGACCGTTCCATGATAAAGATTCAGAAATATATGCAAGTGTTTCGTTCATAGATTGACAAAGACAACCTAAGTTGGCGTTCCCATAACGGTCAACTTCCCAATCATCCTAACTTATACATACTTTTACATTCACATTCCATTGTGCAATTTCCCGACCTAACCTGAGATAGAAAATTTTACTTTGACACGGGAACTACAAAACTTTACACAAAAGCGACTAGCAACTTTGATTAAATAGGATTAATCTACAGGGTAGGCTAAGGTGTAACGAAATAAACATTTGGTGTGAAAAAGACAGGAATGACTCAACAGGTTTTTCTAAGGTATCTTACTATTAAAGTGAAAGTAAACAAAGGGTTAAACGGGGGTTAACTAACAAGTATGGTTAGTTAATATCACAACATATAGGCTTTTTGACGTATTCCTAGAAATTTACCAGTTAAACAGGTTACTCCATCTAAATTCATAGTACTCATTATTGTGGTCTCGAGTGATATACCAAGCCAAGTTCTAAAGTCCACTACATCACCGGCACACTCATAATTTTGTGGAATTTTTGGTAAACGTTTGGAAACGGAATAGGCTTAATTATCACAATTTGACATTAAGGGTTATTTGTGTGCGAGGTAATGTAACTAGTAATTTTTACAAAACTATGCTAATTTTTTTTTTAAATTTGGCATATTTTAAGCATATAGCATATTATTTGTAAAAAGAAGGGCAAGTAGGCGTTATAATTCTCCATCCTCCCACTTAAATTATACAATGTCCTCGTTTTATAGAGAAAATAATTTAAGAAAATGGGAAATAGAATTAGAACAAGGAACTCCCTTGATATTTTGCTCGGGGCGATTCTCCAATTTGAGTTCTTGAGAAAAAGTGTGTTGAAGAGGCGTCAGAATGCCCGTATGAGTTCAACACACGTCTTTTTCAGAGTATACCATCACCAATTAGTCGATTTATTTACAGCAAGGTCCTGCATAAAAGTTTCGAAGACAAAACGTGCAATTCCTATCTCGGTTTTACAATAGTTACAATGCAAAAAAATAAGCACACATACTGTACAGGGTGTCAATACGCCGTATCCGTATCCCAAACCCAAGGATACGTCGTATTGCATCCTGTAAAAACAAATGTTTTAAATTTTGCAGAAAATAAAGACCGATAACGTCCAGACAGATCCATATACCGTATCCAAAGGGGTTCGATATGCCGTATGGGCTGTCTGGGAAGACAGACTCAACAAACAATTAAAATTACAAGCGATTAAAAACAGTCGGGTTGTCTCCTGGTAAGCACTTTTCTTTTAGCCAGTCTTTAAGTTAGACTTTTTCTTTTCTTCATTCTTCCTTTAATCGCTCGCACTCGTCCCTCCATGCGAATTTCTCCATAATCTTTTGGCATGACACAAACTTCTTATAAAACGGCATGCCGAGCACAACACCACTTGTTTCATCCATATCATCAATGATCGTGAAACCTGAAATAATAGATAAATTCTCAACGAAAATGGTTATGTCAATTAAAGTTCCGGCCAGATTCTTCCCTTCGTGATCACCCTTGTCCTTAATTATAGAATTATAAAAGCATTTGGTCATCATATTAATAGACAAGGTAGGGAGGAAATCAGCACTAACATTTTTATACCCAATCATACAAAAAAATTTCATTTTGTAACAATATTTGCTAGTAGGCTCATTAACAATATCAAGGGTTGGCTCAAAGTTATTATATTGATCCATCCTAGGTTCTAGAGGCACATCCAAATCATTTAATTCAATATAATTACCATAGTATGGGTCGAATGATTCATTAACAGCCTCTCCTACAAGCTTAGTTTAGGACTCAAGATTTGTTTTTTCTTTCAACATATAGACCCTTCTAATTATGCTGGTAGATGGTTTAATGCTTTTGAAAACAATTTTCTCTTCTCCAACCTTTAGAGTAATTTTTTTTAAAAACATCAATCTTGGCTTGGGCGGTAGACAAAAATGATCGTCCGAGGATCAAAGGGACATCGTCGTCCTCGGGTATGTCCAAGATAATAAAATCTATAGGGAAAACAAATTTACCAGTCCTAACTAGCACATTTTCAGCAATACCCCTTGGATGTTTAATTGTTCTGTCAGCCAGTTCAATAGTTAACCTAGTGTGAATTAAATCTCCTAAACCAAGGTTGGTGTAGGTGGGGAATGGCATAACACTTACACTTGATCCTAGGTCAACAAGGGCTTTATCAAAACAAACATTATGAATAAATCAGGGTAGAGTAAAACTTCCTGGGTCTTTTTCTTTTTAAGGCAAGGTGTGATCATAGGTTTCCAGAATCTTTATTTCACGTGCCTCCTTCCACTCATCAGAGCAGTAACCATGTAGTCACCTAGGAAAGGGAAATGTTTCAGAAAATACATTAATGTACTGTGAGTCCGATACCACGTATGGATCAGATCTGATACAGCGTATCCCAGTTGAATCAGCTTTAGTAGTTGAAATCGATTTGACATGATCCCTTGGGTTCGTTTTCGTCGAGCTAGGCAGACTTCCGAATCCTCTTTCTTGTAAGACTTTGCTCATCTGTCCAATCTGAATTTCCAAGGTTTTAATTAAAGCTCCTTGATTTTTGATAGATGCATCAGTAGAACCTCAAATTTCTTTGATTATGTTCGAGTTCTCCTCGTGTCTCTTTGCTGATTCAGCCATGAATTTAGTTAGTGATTCCTCCATAGTTTGTCTTCGATCGGGGTACGAAGAGTTTTTGTTATTTCTTTGGTAGAATCCTGGCCCTGCTGCTCTGTATTGTACTTCAGGTTGATAAGGTGCACCAAACTGTGTATAATAAGCTTCTTCAAGGGGTTTTCCCTCTTCTTTGAGTGGACAATCTTTAGTGTAATGCGGTCCCTTGCATAGCTCGCATCCTACCTGAGCAACATATACCTTCTCGTTTACCTTCTTAATTTCTCTCTCGAGATTGTTGAGTTGAGCTTGGATAGCAGCCAATCCGTCAGAAGTTTCAGTACTTCTGGTTCTTGATGTTTCATTATGCTATTTTTGAGAATATTCGGCCATCTCTTGGATGGCTATTTTCGCATTTGCAGCTGTCTTGGTTGGTATGACACCTTTTGAATCAAGGATTTGTCTAGTTGGAACATCCAGTCCGTTATAAAACAAGATTACCTCCTGCATATCAGTCAAATAGTGTTAAGGACATTTCATTAAGAGTTCTTTAAATCTTTCCCAAGCTCGGAAAAGGCTTTCATCCGGTTCTTGCTAAAAGTTGTTTATTTCCTCCATTTTCTTTGCTGTACGGGCAGGTGGACAGTATTTTCTTAGAAACTTTGTTTTCAGGACTTCCCAAGTTAAAACTGAATCTGCTGGTTCATTCCTAAGCCAACGGCTTGTGGCTCCAGTTAGGGATACAGGGAAAGCTCGAAGCATATTTGATCTTGAGTTACATTCGGGATGTGGAATAAGTCAACAATCTATGGAACTTTTTCAATGTGTTCGTTTGCATCTTCGTGTTTCAAACCGCTGAAAGTATTATCGCGAAGTTCTTTGAGAAATTGCCCCTTCAATTCAAAGTGGATATCATTGTTAATCTTAGGCCTAGTAACGCCGGACCCATAATCCCCACGGGTCTTGCTCATGTATTGTTCCATTGTTTCTGTCATTTCTTTTGTACCTTCTTCTTCTGAACGTTCTTCGATGTTAGAAAATAAATCAAATTCGGGTGAATTTGATTCTACAAGACCATGTGTCTCAAAAAGCCTCCTTTTTGAACGAAATACTCTTTTCGGGTTTTCCAAAGGTGTAAATAGTTCCTTAGTGGAACTCCTTGTCATGCATCACCTGAAATAGAGGACAATAAATCAGTAGGATAGGCTCTGAAAAAAAGGATACAGAAAATTAAACACGGAAATCAAATTTAGTTATGTTACTGTGTCAGGTGAACGATATGCCGTATTCAATTGATTATAATACGTCGTATTGATCTGTTAAAGGTTAATATGTCGTATTGATTTTGCAGAATACGACGTATTGTTTAGAAGAACAGGATACGTTGTTTAGACTGCAGAAATCAATACACTGTATTTGGGTAGAAAGTTTGATACGCCGCATCCAACTGGTGGATACGCCATATCAGATGATCTATCAGAACAGGATACTTTGAAAATAATTAAATAATGTAGGAATTTAAGCAAACAATTAAACACACAATATAAACACACAACCAGAATTAAATTATGATAATTAAATTACTCTAAGTTAAGGGTTAAAAATACTAATAAAATTAAAGATTAAACCATTTTCACTCTCCGGCAACGGCGCCAAAAACTTGATGTGTTGTCGTGTAGGTTGTATTTATTGATTACCATGTTTTAAATTTATATTTAACCGACTTATCCTAAAAAAACACTTTAACGGGCAGTGTCCCGATCAGATGGAGTTTCGTGATGAGTAGAGTGTCGAACACTAAGAGAGAGAAAGTTAATCTTATATTCTATCAGTATTTTAGTTAATCTAATTTAGACTAGTTAATTCTAATTAACGTTAAACCTATGCTAAACCTAGATCTAATGATAAAGGGGGGTTTCAGCCTGAGAGACTGGCACAGGTTTGTTGGCAACTTAAATCAAGTCAATACACAATAATCAAACAAGAAGATAATCAGAAGATAAAAGAGCGGTACAAGCCAAATGATATAAAACTGCATTAGCCATATTAAATCCGATTAAATGCTAGTTTGTTTGTTTAGTACAATGAGTACTTATCTCGAGGCGGAATATCATTCTTAAGACTTAGGCAGGACATCATCCTAAGACCTAGACACGTTGAATCCTGTCACAATTAACGCATCCTCATAGAGCATCCTTTAGTTTAATTATAATCTATCTTAGGGATTAAAACAATGGTGATCTTGTTAAACCCTAGCCCATAGGGACTATACCCACTTACTACTTGACGGTATTTTATATACTTATAGTCCACTGTCCAAGTCTTTACGATTTGATTAAGAATGTACTCGTTAGAAGGAAGGATCACCTGCTAGTCTAACTAAGCTCACTAATCTAAAGGTAAAGATAGGACATTATTTGTGATCCTATTGGTCCAGATATATAAAACACGATATGGAGAGTTATCCCAGTATCTAGATCACTTGGTCAGTCTCACTAGACCCAATTGAATGATAGGTCGCATATTCAAGCACATAGACAAGTTTGAGGTGATAAACATAATTAAACAATCAAGGATAAATTAAGCAATCGAGATTAAACAAACCAAACATTGAATCTTCATTAAGATGGCTATTACCCGAGGGTATTAGCCCATAACCATTGTAATAATACAAGTTTGATCAATTAACCAAGGTAAACTAAACGTGTTTAACGAACGATACCAAAAATTAAATGATTACAAGAGTATAAGAATTACACTGTGTCTTCTATGGAATTAGGTTTGATGCTTGACCTTGGCTACTCTTCGTGTCTTTCGAAAATCAACTTTTATGTTTATGGTATAGAGAATATGATTTTGCACACTGAAAACTCGTTTTTGAGTCTTCTATTTATAGTCTCTGAAATTGAGTGGATACGCCGTATTGAGTGAGGTCAATATGGCGTATTAAGGTGTATTCCTTGGAGTGTGCGCTACGTTCACAATCAATTAGTAATATCTTTCCTCAATTATATTTAAGGCGGGATCTTTGATTGTTTGACCAGCTGGATACGGCGTACGTATTCAGTGGAATACGCCATATTAAGAATTGAACATACACGTTTTCTTGTGAAGTCCATGCGCTGATACGCCGTATCTTCTTTGCTGGATACGGAGTATTGAGTCAGAAATAAGTAATCTTCAAATATCATCGTTTAAGCTCTAAAATATGCGTCTTTTAGCTTGTCTTCACAATGTACTCCATAATTACTACAATTAACAACTTTAAGCAATTAAGTAACAATTGTTTCAATAATTATATAAAAGTGGGTAAAATATTTGGGATAAATGATGGTGTAAAAGTAACGTTATTTGATGTCATCAAGGGTCCTAGTAGTTGATCTAAACAGCAGCAACACGTAAAATCAAATTGATCAAACAAAAAACACGAGTGTGTTTGGTTTGTGTGTGTGGTCGATCGACGAATAGAGGGTGGATGAGAGGGGATTAATGTGTTGATGATTTTCACCAACTTTTGATTAATGAAACCTTAATTATCCCATTGTAATTATAGGGCTCCTAAAGGATAATTACCATATTCAAAATTTGATAATTACTATAATAATAAAGAGATACTTACTACGTTTAAAAAGATTTGATATTATCCTATTTATCTTTTCAAACAAGAAACTCAACCAAGCACAGCCCGACACCCCCTTGTGAGTTTGACCAAATATAAGCCTAATTAGGGTTCACCCACTTTGCTTTTGGTCCAAGCCCATTCCTTCTTAGTTAGTCAAACTAATTAAGCCCAATGTGTTTTCGTATAATTAGATCATTTATATATTAACAATAAATATATAAAACTGTAGTACCGCGTTATTGCGTGCGACCCCATATAATCATATATTAATAGCCTTATTTAATTCCATTATAAGATGCACATAATCCTACAGTCCTCACAGATGGCCTTATGTTTTAGTAAGGTAGGTAAAATGTGATTAAGAGATGTTTAGGGATGGTTGTGTTGTTCGGTTTCCTATGTAGAATGGTAAGAGCCCAAAGATATGATAAAGAATCAAGAGCTTTGGTAACACTCAAACATACCAAGTGTGCATGTATGTTTATTGTTTGTAAATTAGTATGAGAAATATGCAAAAAGAGTGACCTCTTTTCATGTGTGGGGTGCTCTTTATTTGTATACTCTCTATTTATATATAAGCATATAGGGTTTTGGGGATAAATCAGAATAGATGGTCAAAGGCTGTAAATAAGGCATGTGGTAATCATCTGATGATTACTGATAAGGATGACAAGCGGCTCCTACATGATCGTGCATGCCTCTTCGTGTGTCTCCTATTATCACGCCTCAGATGATGCGCATAAGTGTTTGGTGACAACTTTGCTAGAAATTTTTCTTTGTGTGTTGCATACGCAGCCTGAGAGGTCTTCCTAGGCCATATGTGGCTTAGAAATGCTTGCTTATCGTATTTAGCTTTATCAAAATGTTAATAATGAGCCCAATTTTGACATGTGATTAGTAGACTTAGGCTGGACGGAGTGGAGGTGAGTTTGGCAAAACTCACCTCGGTAGCTTATGAAGTCGCGCGCGAGTTGCCACTCCGGTGGTAAAACTCACCTCGGTGAGTTTAAAAAGTGAGGTGAGTTTCGTTTGAAAATTTGGTGGACTATGTCACATACTCACCGAGTGTGAGTTTAAAAAAATGTGGGGCCCCCTTTTATTCTATCCGTTGTATAAATTTTTTAAAAAAAACCCTACTTTTTACTTATAAATACCCACTACTTCACCCATTTTTAAACACAACTCTTTCATTTTATAAAAAACTCTCTCCTTTTATAAACACTTCTCACATTTCTCATTTACGCAAAATGAATTCGTATACGTTTATGGGCATAGATTTAGACGGAGAAGAAGAAGTTACTAGCCGTAAGAAGACTTTTATTAAACGAGCGATTGCGTTTATTAAGAATAGACGCCGAGCAAACCGAGTGACAAGAAACCACATAACTCGAGATCGTTATGGTGCTCATGATCGTTTAGTCGCCGCTTTTTTTAGCGACGAACCGATGTACGATGAAGTAAAATTTCGGAAGACGTTCCGAATGGCTCTCCCTCTTTTCAACGAGATAGTTACTGTTGTAATTGATCATGATCCATTCTTTCATAATAATTTTGATTGTACCAGAAAAAAAGGCATTTCCGGGTTGCTAAAGTGCACATCTGCAATTCGTCAATTGGCATACGGTGTTCATGCCGACTTTCTAGATGAATATATGCAAATCAGCGAGAGAAGTTCGCGTCTGGCTCTTGATCATTTTTGTGAATCTGTTATGCAAATTTATGGGCCTGAGTATTTGAGGAAACCTACGGTGACTGATGTCGAAAAACTATATTTGCATCACGAAGAAAAGCACGGGTTTTCGGGGATGTTAGGAAGCCTTGATTGTACGGATTGGGAGTGGTTCGCTTGTCCGTACGCATTTAAAGCGCAATACGTTAGACGTGATCATGGTCCGAATCCCTTCATTTTGCTTGAAGCTGTTGCGTCGCAAGACTTATGGATATGGCATGCTTTCTTCGGTGTTGCTGGGTCGAACAACGACATCAACGTTTTATATCAATCACCTTTATTTAACGATCTCAAAACCGGACGAGCACCAGAGATTCCTTTTGTGGCTAACGGCGTAACTTATCCAAGTGGATACTATCTTGTTGACGGGATATACCCGGAATTGGCGCCACTCGTTAAGACGATCCCAGAACCAGCTGATGATGACCACAAGCGAATTTTGTATAAGCAAAAGCAGGAATCGGCAAGGAAAGATGTCGAACGAGCGTTTGGTGTTCTGAAAAAGAAATGGGTCATACTAGCCAATCCTACACGAGCGCTCAAAAAAGAGAGGATTATTAATATGATGTACACATGCATCATATTACATAATATGATTCGAAAATACAAAAAATATGCGATATCTCCCAAATGGTTCCCAGAGGAAATGCATCAACCGGACGACCCGTTACGAAACGAGGAACAAGTGCAACACGTTATGCGTTGGATCAGATCAGCACAAGCACATCAAAACCTTCGACACGATTTGATTGAACACTTGTCTCGTAATGCTTAGTTTAATCTTTATTTGTAATGTCTTTTTAATATTCGAAGTCTGTAATGTTTTTAATTTATGAATAAAAGTTTTTAATTTAGTTAACGTTTTTATTAATTTCGTACGTTTACGTTTACGTAAATATTTATTTTTTTAGTTTATGAATAAAAGTATTTAAATAAAAAAAGGGTGAGTAAGGTGAGTTTTAGTTGTAAGGTGAGTTCTTATTACGGTTGAAAGGTGAGTTGTAAGGTGAGTTTTATTTGGAGAGAGAAAGCTGATGTGGCGCTGACGTGTCAGGTGGGTTTACCACCACCACTCCATCCAGCCTTAGGTCACTATTCCCTATATTTGTTTCAACCCGTAATGTAAAATTGTGGTATATAATTCTACCATAAATATATACTAAAATTTTGACTTTAAAAAAAGAATAAAAATGTGCAAAAACCTCAAAAACCGCAAAAATCGAAAAACCAGACCGAAACCAACAAAAGGTTTTAAAGTTGGTATTGTCTAAATTTAGCTACTGATATGATGTTGAAGTTAACTAACATGGACGAAGGATTTGGAGTTGCTAAGTATGGTGTTGAAGTTAATTGATAAAGACCGAAACCATTGGACAAAGGATTTGAATTTGCTTAATTGATATTGTGTTGAAGTTAATATTGTTTAAATTTAGCTATTGATACAATGCTTTAGACATTATGTGTGTTTAATAGCACATATCACCATTAAAAATTGCTTTTTTGAATATCCTTATTTAAACTTTAAAATTAAATACTTGCGTCGTTGCTATACGCACAATACCGTGTTTACGTTTCATCTCACAGTAACCTTTGGGGCCGTGCCTTCATTTTGATGGTTATATTCATGTTAATGATAATTTAAGCCATTTTTAGTTTTAACCCTGTGTACGCATGGGTTAAACTTATAAAGAGAACTAATATGAGTCGTTATTGAACGTTGATAGCAAAAGAAAATACTTTTTCAGAAATCCTTAATTAATATATATATATATATATATATATAATATATATATATATATATATAGTATATTATATACTACTATATATTATATATTATATATTTATATATTTAGATTTTATATATTTATATGATATTAGTATATATATAACATATATAATATAAGTAAGGTTTTTGCCCGGGTAAAATATTTTAATCTACGAAAGTTAACGTACATGGGGAATGTGTTGAACAAAACTCAAATAAGCTATAAGCCGGCCATATAAGCTGAAAGAAAATTGTGACTATAAAGTAGAATACATAATTCTAATTGTACAATATAAGTATATGAGTTTTTCGGCATATGTTTCATAGGCTCACTTTTATGTGGCTGATTTCAAGACTTTTGGCTTATATAAGTTTATTAAATAAGCTTCATATTAAGTCAAAAAAAGTTAGTTTACGAAACATAAGCCGAAAAACACATAAGCCAGCTATATAAGACGAAACAAACACCACCCACGGCAAGCACTCAAGACTTTTTTTTTGTTTATTTTTGGTAACTATGGTTTCGGATTTGATCGACTAAGAGGGTGTTTAGATTAGCTAAGGGGCTTAGAATGATAACGGTATACAACTAATGAGATAAAACTTCACACCATAGTGACTAAATGTAACAAAATGATCAAATAAGCACCAAGAATCATGTCGAATGATTTGTCAAGCTATAATCATTTAACAACTTACATTCAAAATGACCAACATAAATCTAATAACAAACACATCAATTCATAATAACCGCTAAAATGGCGCATGAGCTACAAATGAAGCAAGAGTACCTGGAATAGAAAAAAAGGGCAAAACCCAACATCATTTTCTTCAAAACTCAATTAAGAAAGCCAAAAAAGCAAAATCATGAACAACAAATTATAAGAATAAATCGAACCTTAAATCTTCAAAACCATAACCGAACCTACCCTTTGAATCGAAACAAATTATAAGAACATTCAAGCCTTATGAAATTAAGAAACGGTAGAGGAGATTTAAGGTAGATCTGACCTATAACTCTAATTGTTTGTGTGTGTGTGTATTTTGTTTTGTGGAAAAAGAAGAATCAAGACACGTAGCAAATGAGATAGATATGTGAAGACACGTAATCCACTAAGCACCAAGTACTGACTTTTGTATAAAAATAAGAAAAAAAAACAAACGGGTCTCAGGCGGGTTTCAGGCAATTTTTAGGCGGGTCGTGAGTTTCAGGCGGGTATGACCCGATTGGTGAAAGAGCATTAAATGTTGCCTCGGGGCAACAATCTTGGGTTTTAAATATATAGTATAACGAGGTTTGTAACCCGCGCTCCGCCGCGAAACGCGGGATTTTACATTAACGGAACATGTTAACAACCGCTGAATTACAACCCTTTAATATAAACTGGAGGTTTTTGTTCCTATTCCAAAACTACTTTCCCTCCACAACATTTGAGTAAACTATAGACTATATCATAATCACAAACGAAATATCTGACAATGTGGTTAAGAATAGAATTTAACTTCTCCTGTGAAAATGATAACAGCTTGTGTTGTGTTGTATGGTTAAGATGAAGCAGTTCCCATGGAACAATTTCTTTTTAGCCACCTGCATCATTACTTATGTTATCTGGTTCAACTTCATTATATGTATGATTTATACTATTTAATGGTATATGTTAAAAAGACTAACCTTGAAGCATTAAGTAATTAAATCTACTTAGAGTTGCAATAGCAGTGGTAATGGTAGATAACATTCTAGCTTTAGTTCCTGCATCTACTTTTCCTACACAACCCATAAACAATAATCAATTATAAGCAACAAAAGTATAGGCATGAAAATTGAAGTATAGAGTATATCATGTTTTGACATTTTGTGCTCTCTGATGGTTAATTACCATGTGGGCAACTCTTAGTCATATAATCTTTAACTACAGACATACATGGCATCGCATATGAAGAAACATACGTGAAATATATTGTGTTACTTCAGGCTTATTCATTAGGCGTCAAGGCATAAAATGCACTTACATGGTTGCATTTGAAGACGATTGTTTACGATAGGCCACCCTGTTCGTAGCCACAGGTCTTGCACGAAGTTGACCCTCCAAGTCTCTACCTTCTTCAGGTATGGCTATACTTTTTATATGTTGAACCTCGCCGCCTTTGTGCTTTTATCCTTTTGATTCCCCTGAAAATCTGGTATTGCCCTGAAACAAAAAGGCCAATATTTATATTCTAAAAAGAGGTTATAAAAAGTGGTATTTTGGCTCGTTTCGGTCGCTTGCTGATAATAAAATTTGTAAGGGTTCTCGACTAATCCCCTTAGTCATTCAAGATATATAGAGACGTGCTTTATCGACATTATATAAACGGCTGATTCAAGATATCTGAATGTGCACATACTAACTTATAATATAGCATACATGACATATATAAAATTAATACAAATCGAAGGTCCTTTAATATATATAATTCTCCTATTAAATCTATATTTGTGTACCTGGACATGTGCATAGTATCCAAATAGAACTGCTAGAGCCTGAGAGTTTATCATGTATAAAATAGCAGTGTAAGGAAACCTCTTCCATCTTAATAGTGGTAACTGAAATTAATGTTTTATAGGAGTAAATATATATTGTGTTTTGAAATTTATATACAAAGAAGAAAATGAGGGGTTCTTACTTCCCGTTTTTCTTCAAGATCAATCGACCTAAGTGTAGACAAATTTGTGAATCTGTTGACAGAATCTCACATATTATATTTTCTATAGGAACTTTAGCATACACTTGAATCTTCTTTGATTTTCAAAATAAGAAAGCAGTTGTATGTTTGTTTAATGGCAATAGGAAGGAAGTCAACGGAAGACACGGCTTGTTAATCTAAAAAGGAAGGTATGCAATCTGAAGAGTTGAAGCTGCAGTAGCCTATTCTAAAGATACATTATTTATGTAGTTATCTATCCTGCACTCCTCCAATAGTCTAATCCAAATGTACCTCATTCATAAATCTATAGCAGCCTAATCCAAACACACCTATTTTTATTTCTGTAGTAGCCTAATCCAAACACCCTGGACCAATAATTATTCATATATTTAGGATTTCGGTTTCAAACCATCAAAGATCGCCTACCTTTTAGGGATGACGAAATATATAGAAAATGAAACTTTACCTGATCTGGCTCTTGACCCGCTTCAGCTCTATAGCGTGTGTGTGCAAAGACGCTTTTTTCAACGTCGGCAAGCATAACTTGTACCGTCTTTCTTTATGTTCTTTTTGCAAAATAAACCTGAGACAAAAAACCGCTCGTTAGCTATGGCGCAACAAATATAAGTAGACATCACAATAAGTTGTTTAATAAATTCTTTATGCAACTGTCATATACTAAAAAATATAAGACGGGCAATCAAGGTGAGGATGCTCCTCTGCGGAGCGCGGGGTTTTACGTACTCTTAAGTATCATTCGGTTAGCAGTTAGGCATCACTATGAGAGTGGGTTATTGCATGTCTAAATGCATTTATTAAAAAGACTCATCTTTATTTTAAGTGAAGTCATTTGAGGAACCTGAAAGAAATTTTTTGTGAATCGAGGCTAAGATCAAGCGAAATTAATGACTTTTGTTGCTTCAATAAAGCCGACCTCAATTGATTTAGTCCGAGCTATAACCATATATGTTTCTTATGTTATGATGTTAAAATACATGGATTATCAACTTGAATCACACGCTGAAAGGATGCCCACATAGGGTGTCAAGGCTTTTTAAACTATGCAATGAGCAGATTTAGATATGCAAATTCCAAACACCCCATTTCATAATCTAATTCTACGCCAAATTTATACAAACTTTGTGTATGGAGATAAACAACTCTATAATTATTAATAATATCAAATCAATTACCATAACTTTTAACAACTGATATTTCCGTTTGTTGCCTTCCTTTGGTATGTACCTATTTATGTAATTTTCCAACCTTCCACCAAAGTGTCTCCAATGAAACATGTTTGTTGGACCTAACTCCTAAGTCATATTATCTATTCACCAAGCCTATAGTGTAGAATGACAAAAACCTATAACAATCTTACATTAAAGTATAAAATATGTGTGTCAATTGAAAAGTGCAAGGCGCGAACCTCCTTATCGGGGTAGCTAAGAAGTACTTAAAGGTAAATCCGCATTAGCATGCTAAATCCATATGAATATAAAGCATAATAATAGTTTGATTTTAGGGATTAAAATTAATAGGTACCTTCTTTAATTCCACTTTAGGAAGAGGCTCTTTGTAAAAACTTGGAATTGGTGCAGCCTTAAACGTCAAGCTCTTCCTCAATTTCTTCATTTCTGCCTCCTGGCTTTCCTGCATTCATACCAGAATAAATTAAAGGTATTGAGTATTGACCGAGTTGAAAAATATTAATCGAGTGAAATCTATACTAAAGAGAAAGAATGCGATCATTCTTTTTCATTCATTTTTTGTACACATGTATTTAGGTTGGGTTGACTTTTAAAAGAGCATTCATTAGAGTTTAAAAGGATAGGATATTTGGAGTTGCATTTTGAACAAAATGTACGGCTGCGCACATTTGGTACAGTGGCCATTTCACACGCCGGTGATATTGGTTGAATGGTTCGACGCTTTCTTTTACGGTGGTTAATAAGTATACAGCGGAAAAGTATAAAAACAAATAATCACCTTGAGTGTGAACGAAGTTTGAGTTTGTCAATCATTGTGCGCACATTGCGTGGTTCCAACGCTGTTAGCATTAGCAGCTTCTGTAAAATCAGCCAAAAACTGTGGTCGTACATTCCGTGCACAGAGCTGAGTGTATCTTTGGAAGACATCAGAACCGGCATGTGGGTGTAACATGCGTTCCGCACAACGTGAAGTTGAACGTCTGATGGTGTTCCTGGAAAATATAACTCAGAAAGAGAAATCTGAGATGGAATGCCACAAATTTTCACTCAAGAAACAGATGAGACATTTCACATACCTTTCAAGGGTGCAGCATACGTGAGACTATTCTGTAGGTGATCGTTTCGACTAAAATGGGAGTTCGTTAACTGGTTATGCATGCCTTGAGAAGTAGACGAAAAGTGTGGCAACATATTTTTGCCGTTCGATTGAGCCTGCATCTGGGGGCCACAAAAATTGAGTGGAAAATGAGCATTTTTGGCCGCCGCAGTTTGAAGAAGATCCAAATACGGACGATTCTGTCTCTGAACATAAAAGGATGAAAAGCGCAGAAAGGTTAGAAAAAAATATAACAAATAAAAAGCCATAAAAATTTGATGAACCTCTAACAATCCCAATGTGATGAACATCAGGTTGGCAGGTCACATAAGCTACAAAAAACCTTTTTAAATGTTTGGTTGAAAAGCAGGAAATACAAATTGCAAAAACTAAACTTAGGCTATCCCAAACACCCAAGAAATGAACTTTTTTAGGATAGGCTTGTGCAAAACTGTGGGCAAATCAAAAAGTTTTTTTCGGACTTCCACATGACTAAATCTGATTGTTTTTCTGATTTATATGTGCTTTTGTAAATTATTAAATAGTGTACTAACCATTGATGAGTTTCTTGTGGCAGATAGCGCGCGAAACCAATATTCCCATCAAGCTTTTAGAACCTTCGACAGAGAGAACAGAAACCGAATTGCTTTATCCGCCCGCATTCCCAATGGACCTGAACGATATTCCATTTTGGGTGTGATTCAATGTGATATAGATGAGAAAACCTTTTATTTGCAAGCAAAATGTAAAAAAATAGAAGTGATCAGATCACCTGAACTCGGATCACCTGCACATATAGTGTTGACCCGGATTGCACGATTTCATCATGCTTCGAAAGCAAGAACCTGAACTCGTAAGATCATTTGTTCTTGATCTTACATCCGGAAGACTCCGTGGGTGCATCCCCTGCTTTAGTTCTCTGCTTCCGTCGCCAGGTTCCTAATAAACTGAGACTAAAAAACATAAATCACATTTACACAGAGTATACTATACATAAAAGCAAGACAGAAGATAATAAGGACATATAATAGACCTGAGTTAACCATTGATATTTGTGCTTCCAGTCGCCCTACACGTAGACCTACGCAACAGAGACTAACCCATCTCTTCTTGTTCCTAATAGTCATTTAAAACAACGCGTTTTCCTGTCGGTTTGACGTTGGGCTACCGCTGCCGTATTATTGATGTGAGATCCCACCATCAGCTTTTTCCTTTATCTGAAACACCTGTATTGAAATATTATCAACTCCTCAAAAAGTTTATCTATGCATGTGTGAGCGTGTGTGGAAGTGTACGTAATCTCGCATGCTTTTTCCACGATATCATTCGTTTCTGCGATCGTAGCTGTATCAAATAGTGTGACGGGGATACCTTGAACCCTAACTTTGCCTTCATGACATGTTTATTTTTGAAGATGAATAAACATGCTTTTCAAAATCCTTTACCATTCCTAAAAGCTGAGATCTTTTGCTTTCAAATGTTAATGATGATTCCTCACGGTTATCCTTTTTATTCCTATATTCTTGGCCAACTGTTTGACCGCTAGAAAATTTGTAGCAGTCATCTTTTAAAACCCATATCTACATATTAATCACATAAGTTTCAATGTTAGGAGCTCAAAATAATTAAGTAGCTGAAACCAAATCCATCAGTTTGCTAAGTACTAAGATAGTTTAGTATCTTATCTTGAAAAGTTGTGAGTGATTAAGTGGAAACCCGTCACATTCGCTACACACCTTAATTCGTGTTTAATTGTTGTCATCGTAGCGACTCGAAATACATAAGAGACTCTATATAGCGGGGTTATGACGTACGTGGTTTTCGGCTTATGTTTCAGAAGCTCACTTTACGTGGCTTATTTTTAAAATTTTAGGCTTATATAAACTCATTATGACCTGATAAGCTTATATAAGCCAAAATTTTGCAAAATAAGCCACAAAAAGTGAGCTTATGAACCATAAGCCGAAAAACACATAAGCCATAAGATTGCTATATAAGCTCTAACAAACAACCCCTAATTCACCTAATAAAGGGTTGTTTGGATTAGCTTATTTTATGGGCTTATCGGCTTATTGAGATTTGGGAAAGCCACTAAGCGTGCATTTTTTTTGCTTATCAGCTTATCCACTTAACCTTACGACTTATCCAAGGCATGAGCTCAAATGGGTAAGCCAAAAAAAGGCTTATTGCATTCCTAAATCTTAATAACCTGATAAGCCCACAAAATAAAGCTAATCCAAAATACAATAACCAAAAACAAAATCACCAACAACTTATAAGATATGTGCATATTTCGAACATGTTAAAAAATAATCATAAGATCATTTTGTGGGAAAATAAAAACTTAAAAGTTTAACACATATTGAATTGAAAATTATAAAACATTAACTACATAAATAAACCATCAAATCAATAAGATCAACCAAAGCCTTATAAAAACACACATAGAGAAACACAAACCTTGTTTTAAGGAGTGCTTAGCAAGTAATTCTTCTCTGAAGGTACATAAGTTTGATGTCCAGATCCGTTATCTACTCGTTTTGATGAGTCATAGAAGCCATTTGTGAATTGAAAGAGGTTATGTGTGTGTTGAATGGAAGTGGGAGAGAGAGGCACTGGAAGAATACGTGTATTTGTGAGGGAGACACGTGTGCAAGAAATCCAGGAAATTAAAAGAGAAACCTAAGGAAAAAATGGCATTAACTGCATTTAAGGCATGCATTGAAAGAATGATCCTGCTCTTTAGTATAAAATATATAATATTGATAAAAATGGTAAAATATATGTCAAAAAAATCCACTATTGCATCCATATTTATTATCCATTATATATCTTCATAACATAGCAATCACGAAACCACCAACGTAACCACCACATGAAGAAATTAATTTCGATGGCTTAAATTAAAATATAATAATATTAACTAATAAGTGTAAACAAATATTTTTGGATATAAAAAGTAAGGGCAAATGGTCTGAAAATGCATCAAAGTTGTCACGTTTTCCTTTTGTAAGCTATGAACTTTTAATTTTTCTTTTGTGTGTCTACACTTTGCTAATCTTCTTATTATAGCCATGATTAGCAAAAAATCTAACGTGGCAAATCTTAATACAAAATGGACCGTTATCTATGTTTCTCTTTAACCCTTTAACTTATTTTTTTACAAAATCACCCCCTTTACCCCTTTATTTTCATAACAATTATTCATAACACATTAATTCGTTCACCTACCAAGATCTTGTGCCACAGTAAATCCTAATTCACTCACACTAAACCCTAATTCACCCACCAATTGAACATGGCGAAAGGAATCAGTAATGTCCTTATCTACTTATATGTTAGATTATATGCTAGTAGGTTTGCTTATCTGCTTATATGTTAGATTATATGCTTATATGTTAGACTATCTGCTTATGCGTTAGCCTATCTTCTTATGTGTTAGCTTATCTGCTTATATTTTAGCTTATATGCTTATATGTTTGATTATCTGCTTAACAAAGGACTTAAAGGAGTGTTTGTATTATGGAAATGTAGCCTGAATATTTAAATTGAATGGGATTGAATGGGATCATATTTGTAATTTTTTTTTGTTTTGATATGATCCAGTATAGGAGTATCCTTATTTAGGAGTTTGTTGTTACCTTACAGAAATCATTGCTATCAATTTAGATACTAGCTCAGACAACAGCAGCTCAGACTCTGCTAGCACTTCTTAGATTAGCATTTCTGAGGAGATTGATTATAGCTCTCCAGAATGTAAAGGACCATCTAAGAGTTTGCTAAAATGGTACGGCTATTTTTCAGATGAGTACAAGGACAATGATAGGTTCTGGGGTTCAAAGTCAGGAGGTATTGAGAGTAATGCAAAACCTTCTTTTTCAGACATTTCAAAGGCTAAAGCATGTATTTTAGCTAAAGCACAAGCATCTGATGCATCTTTAAAGGCTATAGTACAAGCATCAGGGTCAAAGGCTAAAGTTCAAGTATCTGGGTCAAAGGCTAAAATTCAAGCATCTATGGCTAAAGCATCCGGGTCAAAGGCTCAGGCATCACCTAAAACCCTCATTGTCAAAAGCCTTATACCAATAACAAGTTGTGTAATTGGCCTTGAAAATGCTCAAACCTGGGATGCTATTCTTAGCAAGTCCTTTGGAGTGAAGATACCCCCAACTATCACTTGTGCAAAAGAGAAGAAAGGGAAGAGAAAGATTATAGGTGGAAGTTGATTTTACCTTTTGATGTGTTTTGGTATTTTGGTCCTTATGTAATGGTAATTAAGTAGATGTACAAACAGTATGTACTTATAAAACAATATGTCTATTACTGAAGTGTTTGGATGTTAGAATGGTATGCATTTTGGTTAACGAAGTAAGGATGTTAAACAATATGTCTGTTATCTGCTTATTCTAATTGTTGGTTTTGCTTATCTTATTGAGAAATGTGTGTCCTATGTTCCTGAGGAGGAGCCATTAATACAAGGATTGCTTGTTACTTTGGTAACTATTCTTAATTTGTTTTTGCAGAAATAATTGATCTTAGTTCAAACAGCTCTGACTACAACAAAGGTGTTCCTAAAGAGGGGCCATCAGTTACAAGTGTTCCTGAGGAGGGGCCATCAATACAAGGATTGCTAGACTGGTATGGATATAACACTATTGAGGAATATCTATCGGATACATACTTTCCAAGCACAGACAACGATAACACAGACAAGGATAACACTGATGAGGATACCATTTATGAATCAAACTCTCCAATGTCTAAAGGTAAATATGTACCAGTTTCACAGCAAAACAATCCAAAAGTCAAAAGCCATATTCTAGTAACAGGATGTGTGCTTGGACTAGCAAATATTACTACATAGGATGAAATTTTAGAGAAAATAAGAGTGAGGAAACCTCAAATTTGTGCAGACGAGACAAAGGGGAAAAGAAAGGTTTCATATGGAAGCTAATCATGTTATTGTTAAAGATGAAAGTATTTTTGGGTAGTTTGACATGGTAGTCTAACATGTATTAGATGTTAGCTTTGTTTGTGTTTTGTTTAGGAATCAAACCTTATGGTAATGTAGGATTGAATTATGTATGTTAACTTATGTAATGGTGATTATGTATTTGTTAAAAAGTTTTGTAATGGTTACTGAAGTAATGATGTTAATGCGGTGTTTGGATCTAAAATATTTTTGTTAATTTCATTTGTAGTTTGTGATGTTATTGCAGCAAGCATTTGCAATAAGCATTTGCTTTGCTCCAAGCTATTTAAGGTAAACATAAGTGTTCCATCTTTTCTATTTCTATTTGATTTGGGATTGAATTTGGTTTATCTTTTTGATAAAGGAATGAGTGTTATCGTTTGATTCTATTTTACATTTATGTTTGATCGATTTAATTTGAGTCATAGGTGGACATGTATCCTCTGTGCTATCGAGAAGTTTATTTCATTAATGAACATGTATCCTCTGTTCTTTGTTTGTTAACCACTCATTTTCTTTACTTCAGGAATTGCATTTATGTGCCTTAAATATATGTCATAACCATCATTTATATAAAAAGTAGATACTGATTGGAGGGTTATAATGAACTGGAATTGACATTTCAGGATTAAAAGTGAACAATGGCCAAGCCATCAACAAGTCAAGCAGGCTGAAACAAATCCACCAATGGAACTCTTATGACACTCAATAGTAATCTTTCTCTTTCTACATAAATGTTTATATCGGCATTCTGTAGATGGTTGTGAAAAATGACCTAACTGAACACCGGTATGTGAAACCACATAACTATGATATTACGCCTAAATTTATTAAAGACTTTCTCTGTGTTACTTATTAAAAGCATTTTGCAGGTATTGACTTCTATCCATAGGCAGGATCAACATTATGCACGAATGATGACTTACAGAACACAGGTGAGAGAATGGGACACACATTTCATTGCAACAATACATTTTCATAATGATAGTCAACATTGATATTCTTTTATCTCATGAAAACTTTGATACCTGGAGAGGTGCATTGGTCCCTCATTTTGCAATACATTTCCATTTTTAAGCCAAAAAAGTCTTCTGACTCTTGTGTCAGACGTCATATTCACCTTAATTCGGAAGCAGTTTAAGTCATAGATCAATAATACTAGACATCCATTATCGTTTGAGTCATGAAAACTTTGTTTCTTAACATATATTTGTGTGTAACTAAACGCTTCATTATCGTTTAAATATATATTATACTATATGTTTTTCAATTGTTTTTTTCATTCTTTTGCATTTTTTTCACGAAGCTAGCCCGCCATATGGGCGGGCTATTTATGAAACTAGTAACTTTTATAAATAATAGTTGACAGTTAAAAGTTGTACAAAATATAATGTTAAAAAAATAAAAACAATTAGGTGCATATTCATCAGTGTTCCTTACTATTCATTGTTTGCAAATTAATATATAGGTAGATGTTTTTTCTTGCAAGATAAGCCTCGCTTTTCTTCCTTCCATTTCCAATGAGTCAATGACCGCTTCGAATCGGAAGTCACTTGATAAAAAGTTGTTACACCTGGGTATGAAACATGGATTCAATGACACAAAAGAAGTCAATATTATTTTGAATAAACTTGTTACCAAATGTCATTAACCACTAAAATGCTCGTCCTTCGAATAAATGATAGATGTATCCTCGTCTTTCTAATAGATGTTTCATAACGTGTTTACTAATTTTTAAATTCCTTGTAGCGTGTATACTAATTTTTTGACCAATATGAAACCATATGTTAAATTTGTATGGTATATGACATGTCTTTAGTCACACCTTTTCAATGTGATATTTAAAAGGCCAAAATGTATTTTATTACTTTGAATTTGGCTAACCGGAACTCCTACTACCTCAAAGTATAAAAGGTACACCATAGTACCTCAAAATTGGTAATATGGTCCATCTAGTACCCTAACCCTAATTAACTAAGTCACATGATTTTCACATGTGTTATTATCGTTAGTATTTAACGGAAGTTTTTGGGATGTTAACTAGGGTCACGTGACCTTACCTTTCCACTTTACTTTAATGTACATGGTTTTTTTTTCCTTTAAAAATTCTCACCCATGTCAACACATTAACTTTAAAAAAAACTCATATGTATTTGTATACTAACACATACGGATGGTATTGCAATTTTTATTTTGTTGAGATCAATTATGATGGTATGATTACAATCACAAACAGATGATATTGCAATTTTTATTTTGTTCTTAATATCAGTAGGCCATAATAGGCCAATAAAGTAGCTTCATATAAGCTAGTTTCATCATGGATAAGTCTATAACCATCCGTAAGTGTCTTCGTTGATTCCCTATAGTAAAGACCATTAACATCTTCGTCTTTAAAACCCAAACCCATTAAATCAATGGTGAATGACAACTTGCATACACGATTCTCCTCCCTTTCTGTATTGACGTAATCAAAATCCTTATATTCGGTCGTCAAACCCCTAACAAGTACACCACTCTTAGTGTAGGACGAAATGGTAGCATTCTCTACCATCTAGTTATGCATGTAAAGAAGTAGATCATATACAATCTGTATACAGTAGATGAATTGGATGTTCAATACACAAAAATAAAATCTAAACAAAAACTACAACATAAGTTTAAAGGCAAAAACATGTCATTCAATTATTATAAAGGCACTTTATATAATCAAACAAAAGTAAAGATTTAAATTTATTTAAATTAAGAAAAAATACCTTTCTCCATGAGGCTGATTATAATGTTTATGATGTGTGAATTTGGTGATCTCTCAAAAGTGGTAAATAACTCAACAGGGAAGACCCTAATACGCTATAAAGAAAAAGAGAAAATATGTCACGTGACCCTAGTTAACGTCCCAAAATTTTGTTGGATTTATTAATCTAGCTAACCAATTTAGCTGCGAGTGCCCAGCGGATGGATCTAGTTATGGCAAGTAGGTTAACACATATTAAAATAAGAAAACGTACATTTTGCGTTTATTCTTGAATACAAAAACATCTAAAACAATAAACAGATCTACGGTTGCTTCACACATACGTCACCCAAGTATGTATGAATGCTAGTCATTACCCTCACGATCAAACACCCACGTGTTATTCAAAAACCAAACGCACGCCTTGCATTCTTTTTGTAGGGTCGAAACCAAAACAAACCCTAATTTAAAAGGTTTTAACACTATTCGTCACGTTTGAGGAATCCCAAGCAAACCACTACGCGTACCTTGAATTTGTCAAGCAAGGAGTTCAAGCAAAACGAGAAAAACCTTAATTCCGCCGGTTTAACCCCAGGCTTTAGGTTTAAAATCGCAAAACCCTATATCTAGCGATTTAGGGGGGAGGCAGTTTAGGTGGAGAAATCAAAAAACCTAAAGGGTTTAGGGTTTGGTTCGTGGGTTTTTGGGAAGAGGGAAGCACCAGATTATTTAGTGTTTTGGGAGAAGATGGAATAAAGAATGAGGGATATGAGGTGTGTTTGTATAGGCATCCCAATAACCCTAAATCTTGTAGGAAAAGATTAGTATAATTCCTATGATTAAAACAAATATTTCTCATAATTTTTTCTCTCCTACGAACTAGCAACAAACAACCCTTCTAGAACCTTGTGGGTTTCGGCACAATCAAGCACTCCTTGAGGTTCGGGTTTGTCCGGTTTAGTACACTCGTATCTTTATATGAATGTACATTAATTTAATAAACCGTACTAATTTAACGGACTATTTAAAATATATTTCTGAAGTAAACATACTCTTCGTGTATTAACGTGTGTGCCCCCAATAGGCTCACGTATTTCTAACGTATAACTTGCGGAACCGACTACCAAATTCCAACAGCTCCCACTTGGGAGGCGGAGTAGCAGGCTTGCAGATATACTGATAATTGGCAACGTCTAGCAAACACACACAATTACCTTTAGATTAGAAATACTTGAGATAATAGTTTCAAGAACAATCTCAGCTTATTAATGGTTATTTATTACTTGCTTTTATCATCCCTTTGTTCAGATACCGTTAAACCATGGATATGGATCCTAACTCATTCCATATAGTTTAAGCATTTAGATTCTCGTTATGGAAGTTAATTCAGATACACCAAATGTAATTAAGAATCATCTTAAAATTACCCTTTGGGTGCGGCCACACAATTATCTGATTAATTCTGGAGAGGCGCCATGGTATCATTCTGCACATATCAAGTGGAGGAACAAATCCTTGTTGGACTAAAAGTGTGTGATGTTGCTTCACATTCACTCTGAAAAATAGCTTTTAAAACTACCATAATCACAGGATCTGCGTTTGGCTATAATCACCAAAGTGATATCCAACATTACAGAACTTGTTTGTATCTCAAGTTTAAGGATGACTTATTAAACCATTTCGACATATTACTCATGACAAGGATCCTAAAAGTAAATGTTCGAAAGTTGGGGTATCTAATATGAAACCTAGTGAAATTACATGAATGTTTGGCGGGAACAATACGTCATATTCAATTAATACAAACCTACACTCACATTTTCCTGTACATAAACAATATTCCCATATTGTTAACCGCAATGGAACATATTTAGAATGATTTAATCATTCAAGATTAAACATGCAAATACAGGATAACAATTATTATATGATGATAACATATACTAAGTAATTTTATCATAAGAAATAAATTTGTTTTTACAATCCTATTATCCATTACTAAAACAAGATATGCATGAAGCTAATTTAGCAAGGTTGAGTTCAATGTTTTCACAATTTCTTAACTCTTCTTTACAAGACCAGTTTTAAATAGTTATCTGAGTAAACTTTCCGAATACTTGTTTCAAATTCACAAATTTGTGAAGGATTTGAATGATATGATGAGTGTCGTATGTTTTATTTGCATACTATTGCAAGTATCATAGTATGGAAATGTGACAGTACCTTAATGGGGTATTTAAAGTCAACAACATACCTATCTCAGACAGTCATCTTTATAGTTTCTTAAATGTAAGTATTTCTTATTCTTTAATGTGCTACGCAACTATGTCGTAGGCTGAGCATATATAGTTAGTAGATTTATCATAAAAGATGAAATCCTACTTTAACTAAGATTGATTATTCTCTAGCATCGTGTGTACACAAACAACACTATGCCTTATATAATTCGTAAATATTTGTTTTAACAGTCATCTAAATCACTCTCAATTAGATACTGTTGTTGTTAGCTCATCTTGCTCTTGTGCAAAAGTAACAACCAGTCTCATACACAATATAAGATATACATGATGAATCCTTTGTTAAAAACACAAGGTTTCCATCCATGTATTAAATTATCTCAAGTGAAATATATCATTTAAGACTTGCTTCAATGATGTATTGCATTGTGTTGGACTTAATTTCCGCATATGTTTATTTCATTAAACATTTATTCCAAGGTCGTTTGTTTTATTTCCTAAATTCTCAAGTGAAGTTTCATTCCAATCTAAGGATTAACATCTAGCTTAGATGGAATGATGCTTTCATATGTTCACAAACATATGAATTTTAAGGAAAAAAAACATAGTGCTCCCACTTGATGTCAGGTGTACTCAGAAGTTATCTTAATTTAATAAAAAAATCATATTGTAATTAAACTTAAGATCTCAGCTCCTAGATGCATGATCTAATCCACACTTGGATTCTTTTATCTTGTATACTTTATAAAGATTATTTTAAACTCATAAAAACAAAAAAAAAAAAAAACAAAAAAAAAAAAAAAAAAAAAAAAAAAAAAAAAAAAAAAAAAAAAAAAAAAAAGAAAAAAAAAAAAAAAAAAAAAAAAAAAAAAAAAAAAAAAAAAAAAAAAAAAAAAGAAAAAAAAAAAAAAAAAAAAAAAAAAAAAAAAAAAATAAAAAAAAAAAAAAAAAACCCCTTTTGATTACCACACATCCTTGGCAAAAGGTAATCATTAAGGAAAAGGTTATGATCCTTAATTCACATATTGCAGATTTCAAGAAAAACCTGTATGACAATTAGTTATCTTTATATAATTAATGCGTGTAGAAAAGAAATATTTAATCATAGTCAATTGCTTGAGTAAGATTAAAAACTCTTATCATCAGTCATGACATTAATATGTTTACAATTTATCATTCTGAGCATTTCTTCAATCGAACTATTCTCAACTTTCAGTTTCTAATGTTTGGTAAAGAATCAATCAGCTTAAAACTTTGTTGCTTTTAAGGGAATGCTTGTCATTCTAGTTCTAAGATATTTATCAGCTTCAGATTTGCTAATTATCTTATTAGTTAGCAGGCTTATTATGACCCTCTAACTTATATTAATCGGCATTGATATTAAAATATCAATCAAGTGATGAGGCATCCATGCGGATTTATGAATGAGAGTTACATTATACTTTGGTTCGACATTTTCATGTTTAACCTTAGTATGACATTCACAAGTGGATTTAGAAGGTAACGTATTTTGTTCTTGAATCACTTCAAGATTTGTAGATGCTCTCACTTACTTTTTGTAAGTAGAGAAAATTCTCTAAATACTAAGTATTTAAGCAACAATGAATTGTTCTTAATTAGGAAACACAAAACACATAAGTAATTCTTCTCCGAAGGTACATAAGTTTGATGTCCAGATCGTTATCTACTCGTTTTGATGAGTCATAGAAGCCATTTTTGAATTGAAAGAGGTTATGTGTATGTTGTATGGAAGTGGGAGAGAGAGGCGGTGGAAGAATACGTCTATTTGTGAGGGAGACACGTGTGCAAGAAACCCAGGAAATTAAAAGAGAAACCCAAGGAAAAAACGGGTCGGGCGGGTTTTTCATTAACTGCATTTAAGTCATGCATTGAAAGAATGATCATGCTCTTTAGTATAAAGTATATAATTATCAAACATAAGAATCAAAAGTTTACAAGAACATTATGAACTGTGGTGATCAACTATTTAACCTATGAAAGATGATGCCTAATGTCTATTTTGAAATGATTTGTGTATATGTTTTCAATTTTCATTTATTATAAACAGTATCAGTTGTGCTGATAAACGTATCAATTCATCTACGTTTTTATCATCTTGATCCTTATACGTGTTAGATTCTGTACGCATATTTAGTTGAAAATTTTGAAAAAAAAGGCTTAAAAAACGTTTTATATAGCCAATTTGCATTACATAATCTAAATTGGTTAGATTTTTTGTATAACATTAATTTTCAAAGACTCATTTCGAGTATTCGCTCAAGACACTCAAGAACGACCTTGAATAAAGTACGTAAATTTATTTTAATAATTAGTCATACTGGAAATTCAAGATTATGCAAGTCATACGGGGTGTGTGGTAGCCGTTTTCAGTAGTTCTTAGAGGGAGGAGTATGGTGGCACAATATATCAGCATCTCACTCCCACTCAAAAATACATATTCTCATAACACACCTCTATCTCTTCATTTTGGCCCCACCACTCACACACAAACATATACATTTATAAATAAGAAAAAAAGAAAAAAGATAAAAATTTTGTCTTTATCCGAGCCACCACCATAGCGAGATACCAAAAAATTTGAAGTGGCTCGATAGGTTGGTGTGGTGGCTAGCAAGTGAAGAGGAGAGAGTGTGTGCCACGTAGGCAATGGCGAAATTTGCTAGCCACCACACTCCTCCCTCTTAGCGGTGTTTTGAAAACCATGTTCAACCACAAACTAGGAAAAAAATCCGGTTTGATGTGCGGTTTGATTTTCAAAACCATGGTTTCTTAACACAATATTATGATTTGTCATAACCAGTTCTTTTACATTGCACTAGCATGTTCTACTTCCCTTTACTCTTTTCTAACACATAAACGATACATATTTTCAGCATACGGTTGATCTATTAGGCAATAGATTAGATGAGACGAGTCGGTTCTTACACGCCCTCTAGGATTATTATGGAAAACAATCTGTCTACTTACACGTTTTTATTGATTTGAGATATGTTAATTGTTGACTTTACGTTTTTGCCTTTTTGAGTCTTGCTTTCTAACATGTTTAAGAATGAAGATTGTTTCTGTCGCGTTTACTTGAAGTCGTAAATGACAAACACCACATGACTTGCAAAACTATCGACTATCATGTGAATGCTACACAATCTTTATATACAAACCTTGTTGCCCATCAACATATGATTTTAGTATTTGACATCTGTGAGGATTTTAATTAAAAGTTTGGTGAAGATGAATTATGATGTGGAGATGAAAAAGCAAAGGCCAAAGCGTAAAGAATTGAATACTACTACTACTACTGGTTGTACCCATGACCATCTACTAAAGACATGGAAAAAAGCGTGATTCCTATGCCTTGCAAGATAAGCCTCGCTTTTTTCTTGTTTCCTTGCCTTAAAGATATGCTCAAATAAGTTTACCATTTTACCCTCCACACAATTACTTCCATTTGTTGATCATTATATTATAAATGTAATCCCAATCATGATGTACTAATTACAAGCAAAGCTATAGATCAACTACACCTAAAATCATATTAACTAAAAACTTTTAGTTAAGTTTGTGATAATATGTCACTATGGAACAAAATGCTCGTCCTTCGAATAAATGATGTGTCAAACATACAATAACCTTTACTTAGGCTATTGTTATCCATCTCTAGAAAAACACTCTCTCATATCAGCCACATCATCTTTTTTTATCTTCACTTTTTCACCATCACTCTCTCTTACTTTTCACCCACACCAATGAAACCACTCTCACCGGTCCATTAAATACCCACTTTATACAAATATACCCATAAAATATTCTCACACATGCACAAACCAAATAGTATAATGTTAACTTGCACAATGCTCGAAAAGCACCATGGTCGAGGGATTTTTAGGCTTGTGGCGCGTGACCATGCTTGGCCACATAAAGCCTCACGCATGAGGTGAGTGTGCGTGACTTCCTCACTCCTTCCGATAACAGCAGTCTTACAAGTAACATTAAATACATGTTAGATCATATTAAATATATGATTCTGATAAAGTTTTAACTATTCGCACGTTGCGACGGGGTTAAGACAAATTTTTGCGATGATAACGTAAATTATAACAATTTGATATGGATTTGAATTCTTTTTAGTAATAGTTATAACTTATATAAATAAATAGTTGACAGTTAAAAAAAGTTGTAAAATATAATGTTAAAAATAAAGCAATTAGGTGCAATATTCATTAGTGTTCCTTACTATTCATTGTTTGCAAATTAATACTCTATATAGGTAGATGTTTTTTCTTGCAAGATAAGCCTCGCTTTTCTTCCTTCCATTTCCAATGAGTCAAAGACCGCTTCGAATCGGAAGTTACTTGATAAAAAGTTGTTACACCTGGGTATGAAACATGGATTCAATGACACAAAAGAAGTCAATATTATTTTGAATAAACTTGTTACCAAATGTCATTAACCACTAAAATGCTCGTCCTTCGAATAAATGATAGATGTATCCTCGTCTTTCTAATAGATGTTTCATAACTTGTTTACTAATTTTTAAATTCCTTGTAGCGTGTATACTAATTTTTTGACCAATATGAAACCATATGTTAAATTTGTATGGTAAATGACATGTCTTTAGTCACACCTTTTCAATGTGATATTTAAAAGGCCAAAATGTATTTTATTACTTTGAATTTGGCTAACCGGAACTCCTACTACCTCAAAGTATAAAAGGTACATCATAGTACCTCAAAATTGGTAATATGGTTCATCTAGTACCCTAACCCTAATTAACTAAGTCACATGATTTTCACATGTGTTATTATCGTTAGTATATAACGGAAGTTTTTGGGATGCTAACTAGGGTCACGTGACCTTACCTTTCCACTTTACTTTAATATACAGGGTTTTTTTTCCTTCAAAAATCCTCACCCATGTCAACACATTAACTTTAAAAAAACTCATATGTATTTGTATACTATCACATACGCATGGTATTGCAATTTTTATTTTGTTGAGATCAATTATGATGGTATGATTACAATCACAAACATACGATATTCCAATTTTTATTTTGTTCTTAATATCAGTAGGCCATAATAGGCCAATAAAGTAGCTTCATATAAGCTAGTTTCATCATGGATAAGTCTCTAACCATCCGTAAGTGTCTTCGTTGATTCCCTATAGTAAAGACCATTAACATCTTCGTCTTTAAAACCCAAACCCATTAAATCAATGGTGAATGACAACTTGCATACACGATTCTCCTCCCTTTCTGTATTGACGTAATCAAAATCCTTATATTCGGTCGCCAAACCCCTAACAAGTACACCGCCATAGTGTAGCCTAAAGGTAGCATTCTTACCATTCAGTTCTGCATGTAAATAAGTAGATCATAATACAAACTTTATACAGTAGATGATTGTATGTTCAATAACTCAAAAAATAAAATCTAAACAAAAACTACAACATAAGTTTAAAGGCAAAAACATGTCATTCAATTATTATAAAGGCACTTTATATAATCAAACAAAAGTAAAGATTAAATTATTAAAATTAAGGAAAAAACATACCTTTCTCCATGACGGCTGATACTAATGTTTATGAAGTGTGATATGGTGATCTCAAAAGTGGGTAAATAACTCAAAGAGAAACCCAACATACGCTATAAAAGAAAAAAGAGAAAATATGTCACGTGACCCTAGTTAACGTCCCAAAATTTTGTTGGATTTATTAATCTAGCTAACCAATTTAGCTGCGAGTGCCCAGCGGATGGATCTAGTTATGGCAAGTAGGTTAACACATATTAAATAAGGAAAGCGTACCTTTTGCGATTATTCTTGAATACAAAAGCATCTAAAACAAACGCATCTACGGTTGCTCACACAATCACGTCAACCAAGTATGTAAGAATTGCTAGTCTTACCCTCACGATCAAACACCCACGTGTTATTCAAAACCAAACGCACGCCTTGCATTCCTTTTTGAAGTCGAACCAAACAAACCCTAATTAAAAGGTTTAAACCCTAATTCGTCACCTTTGAGGAATCACCAAACAACCACTACGCGTATCTTGAATTTGTCAAGCAAGGAGTTCAAGCAAAACGGGAAAAACCCTAATTCCGCGGTTTAACCCCGCGGTTTAGGTTAAATCGCCGAAACCCTAAATCTAGCGATTTAGGGGAGGCAGTTTAGGTGAGAAAATCGAAAAACCCTAAAGGGTTTAGGGTTTGGTTCGTGGGTTTTTGGGAAGAGGGAAGCACCGGATTATTTAGTGTTTTGGGAGAAGATAGAATAAAGAATGAGGGATATGAGGTGTGTTTATATAGGCATCCCAATAACCCTAAATTTTGTAGGAAAAGATTAGTATAATTCCCATGATTAAAACAAATATTTCTCCTTATTTTTCTCCTCCTATAACTGGCCACAAACACCCCTTCTAGAACCTTGGGGAGTTTTGGCCAAACAAGCCACTCCTTGAGGTTCGGGTTTTGTCCGGTTTAGTCCCTCGGTTCTATATTTAGAATGTACATTAAATTAAATAAACACGTAACTAATTTAACGACTATTTAAATATATTTTCGTGATAGTTAACATACTCTTTTCGGGGTGTTTAACGTTGTTTGCCCCAATAGGCTCACGTATTTCTAACGTATAACTTGTGGAACCGACTACTAAATTCCAACAGCTCCCACTTGGGAGGCGGAGTAGCAGGCTTGCAGATATACTGATAATTGGCAACGTCTAGCAAACACACACAATTACCTTTAGATTAGAAATACTTGAGATAATAGTTTCAAGAACAATCTTAGCTTATTAATGGTTATTTATTACTTGCTTTTATCATCCATTTGTTCAGATACCGTTAAACCATGGATATGGATCCTAACTCATTCTATATAGTTTAACCATTTAGATTTTCGTTATAGAAGTCAATTCAGATATACCAAATGTAATTAAGAATCATCTTAAAATTACCCTTTATGTGCGGTCACACAATTATCTGATTAATTCTGGAGAGGCGCCATGGTATCATACTGCACATATAATGTGGAGGAACAAATCCTTTGTTGACTATAAGTGTTGTGGATTCTGCTTCACATTTACTCTGAAAAATAGCTTTTATAACTACCATGTCACAGGATATCGTTTGGCTATAATCACAAAGTGATATCCACACATACAGAACTTGTTTGTATCTTAAGTATAAGGATGACTTATTAAACCATTTTCGACTTTTACACATGTCAAAGGATTTAAAGTAAATGTTCGAAAGTTAGGGTATTCAATATGCAACCCTTGTGAATACATATGAGTTTGGCGGGAACAATCCGTATATTCAAAGAATACAACCAACACTCACATTTGCCTTACATAAAAATATTCCCATATTGTTAACCAACAATGGACATATTTAAAATGATAAAATCATTCAAGGATTAAATATGCAAATACATGATAACAATTATTATACAAATGAATATCAAATACCAAGTAATTTTATTCACTAGAAAATAAAAATTGTTTTACAATCCTAATTATCCAAATTACTAAAAAACAGATTATGCAGAAAGCTAATTAGCAAGGTTGATGTTCAATGTTTCAACATTTCTTAACTCATTTCTTTACAAGACAGTTTAACATAGTTTATCTGGTAAAAAACTGTCCGAATATTATTTCAATTCACAAATTTGGAAGGATTTGATTGATATGATGAGTGTCGTTTGTTTTATTTGCATTATATTGCATCTGTTCATTGTATGGAAATGTGATAGTACCTTATATGGGTATTTAAAGTCAAAACAACATACAAAGCCAGTCATTCTTTATAGTTTCTTAAAATGTAAGTATTCTTTTTCTTTAATGATGTAAACGCAACAATGCTTTAGCTGGAGCATATCTAGTTAGTAGATTTATCATAAAAGATGAAATTCTACTTTAACTAGGATTGATTATTCTCTAGCATCGTGTGTACACAAACAACACTATGCCTTATATAATTCGTAAACATTTGTTTTAACAGTCATCTAAATCACTCTCAATTAGATACTGTTGTTGTTAGCTCATCTTGCTCTTGTGCAAAAGTAACAACTATCAGTTCATGCACAATATATGATATACTTGATGAATCCATCTTAAAACACAAGGTTCCATCCATGTATTAAATATTATCAGTTGATATTATATCATTTTACTTGCCTTAATGATGTATTGCATCGTGTTTACCTTAATTTCGGATATGTTTATTATTAACAGTTATTCCAGATCGTTTGTTTTATTTCCTAAATTCTCAAGTGAAGTTTCATTCCAATTAAGATTATTATCTAGCTTGATGGATGATGCTTTCCAATATGTTACACAACATAGAAATTTTAAGGAAAAAAAACATGATGCTCCACTTGATGTCGAGGTGTACTCAGGAGTTCATCTTAATTTAATTCATAAATTGAATATATGTAATTAAACTTAAGATCTCGTCCCTCCACAGATGCATGATCTAAATCCTCACTGGCTTCTTTTATCTTGTATACTTTATAAAGATTATTTTAAACTCATAACCTTTTGATTACTCACCATCCTGCAAAAGGTATATTCATGAAGGAAAGAGTTATGATACGTAATTTCCACCATATTGCAGATTCAAGAACTAACCAGTATGAAATTAGTTATCTTTTTATAAATTAACGCGTGTAGAAAAGAAAGTTTTATTTTAGTCACATTGCTTGTGTAAAGATTAAAACTCTTGTCATCAGTCTGACATTAAAGATGTATTACAATCTTTTATTATGTGCATTTCTTCAAAAGAAATTCATTCTCACCTTTCAGTTTAACTGTTTGGTAAATGATCAATCAAGCTTAAAACATTGATTGCCTTTTAAGGACTGCTTCTTGCTCATCATTAGTTTCTATGATATTTATCAGCTTCAGATGTGATAATTCATCTTATTAGGGGGGGGGGGGGGGGCTGAGCAGGCTTTATTATGACCCTCTAACTTATATTACTCGGCCATGCTATTAAATATCAATCAAGTGATGAGGCTTCCAAGCGGATTTTGAATGCAGAGTTACATTATACTTTGGTTCGACATTTTCATGTTTAACCTTAGTATGACATTCACAAGTGGTTTTAGAAGGTAATCGTATTTTGTCTTGATTAACTTCAAGATTTGTAGATGCTCTCACTTACTTTTGTAAGTAGAGAAAATTCTCTATATACACTATGTATTTAAGCTACAAGAATTGTTCTTAATTTAGGGAATCTCAAAACACATATTAAGTTCTCATATCTAGTTTGTTAATAATATGCTTTATAAGATTTTAACAAATTTCAGAACTTTAATCAAGACATAAGTGGGATTCATGCCAAGTAACCCTAATTAGGTTTGTAGAAAACCATAATTCTCTGTATCACCTTTAACCGAAAACCTTAGCTTAGGTTTGTGTTTCGTCGAGCTAGAGGAACACCAAATTCTACAATCTTTCAAGATAGGAAGTGTAGAAAAATCAATAACCCAAGATTTTGGTATTTCGTTTGTTTGAGTGGATAAAACCAAAATCCCTAAGGGGTCTTTAAGGGTTTAGTCGTGGGTTGTCTTGAATACTTAAGGTTTTGAACTATATGTGTGTATCCATGACAAAACCAATTTTCTACCTTGATTAGATTTGGAGGTAGAGCTGAAATATAGCTATCATGAATCCAAATCAATATGATTATAGTTTGTTTCAACCTATTAGACATACCATAATAACGTGGTATTCTATAAGTAATGGAATTGTGAGACTTCATCAGACTTCCATAGATAACTTAATTCTCTTTGGATCAAATTCTTGTCAATTGGGTTGAGCCAAATTGCATATTTAGTATTTTTGAACCAAGTGCATGCTATAGTGTATATTTCTTGACTAATACAAGAACCTTATGTTCACATATTCACAAGAAGACATAACTGTTCAAGAATTATATGTTTATGTGTTTACAAGAAAACTGAACATGTCAAGTATACATTATAAGTCTTTGAATAATTCAAGGACCTCTGTTTTATGTGTTAACAAGTGACTCACAATTTTACTACATACTTTATGTTGTAAGTCATTGATTAATTCAAGGACTTCCTAATTATGTCTTAACTAGAAAACATAATTATAGTAACTAAAGTAGTTATGGACACAATCTTTTGAGTTCAATAGTAATTTCAAGTTAATTTCACTATTCAATTATTTTGTTTTTTATTATTTAACCACTATTCAGATTGACTAAATCATGTAGTCGAATGTTGAAGTAGCTTTTTCTTTATTGCTGGACATTTGTTTGTTTCATAGGGCAACAAAACATCATGTAGTTTAAGTCCTAGTAGATTCATTAGCTTTCTTACTTTGCAGTCAAGAGAAACCAATAATATGTTGTTCCTTGCACACACTTTGAGATTTCTCCCACTTGTGTAAGGTACAACATCATATTATGAAGACAAACAACACAACATGTGCTTAATTGTGTAAACAATATGATAATGTCATAAATATTACAAGTAGATTTAGAACCATTACGTTTAATAAGGAATTGTGGATTATTATTCTATAGATAACGTTTCGGAAAGCGACATCGGAAAGGCAACTGATTATCCATAAAATAAAATGCAATTTTCCTAAAACCATGGTCGTTCATATTCGAAAAGTTATGAATTATTTCAAAGTAGGTTCGTAATAATATGGATGACTAACAAGGAAATAAATCTCGTAGCTCCCACTGAAATTAACAACCTTACATGAATGTCATTTTAGTAATATAAAAACGCAATGCTCCCACTAGATTTGTCAAACTTTGTATGTGTTTACATTACCATAGAAGCAAATATGCAATTTATTAATTCCTATTCTTCTTTTTTTTGGGTAAAGGGGAAACAGCCCCGGTAAGTATGCAATGTACTTAGGTATTGATTAGAGTATATGAAGTTCTACTTTTCGGCGGGGGATTCTAGCCATTTATGCTTTCTTTTAACTGATTATAAAGCATTGCAGTTCTCCTTTATCGTCTACATAGCCACAAGGGTATTTAGCACTTTACGGAATAATGCGAGTCCAAGAAAAATAATCTAGCAAATATGCTAGTTATTTCTTTTTTTTTTTTTGCCTTTACTCGTTGCGTTTAACTCATTACATCATTGACAAGTGCAAGATGTCATTTATTTTTGGTAGCTACAAACAAAATGCTTTATATGTACATCAAAAATATTTTATATTTTCATTATTTAAAGACCAAAAAGGGTATGAAGATCGTAAGTGAGTTTAAATATAATTGAGGAAAAATTCAATTATATATCTTAGTTTTGTCAACTAAGGAGAAATGATAGGAGTAAGTCTCACTCTTCTTACCAGAAAAAGAGACTATGTTTGTCTTTTCTAAGAAAAACAAACTTTTGTTTACAAAGTATGTTGTAGCAACACAATTAATCAGAACATAGATAAGTCATTTTTTAGTATTTTCGTTAATTAATGTCTTAATAGAATTAACTAACCAATTAATTACTAATGAAGACTAAGATCCAACTTGACTCCCACTTATTACAGAGGTCTGGCAGTGAGTAAAACAAGTAGGGCAAGTGGGTAACGAGATCGTTAATTGCATAAAAATGACCTCTTAGACTCTATGTGGCCCGGTCAAACATTAATCGACAGTACTATTGTCAGAGCTTGTTTAGTTCTCATCTTATGCCTAGGGTCCAAGGTCTGACCAAGCAATACTCGGAATTAGTGACCAAAGCAAGGAACATGCAAAATCGCCAGAGGTTGACCAGTGAGCCAATTCGCCATGTGGTTTGATGACCCTAAGTCTGACCAAAGAGGCCAAGCCAAATGCACGTGTTCCTGGTTAGCTGGCAAAGACTTAAAATTTAACACATAGGGGTATACACATAAAGTGATAAAATGGCGTGTACAAAGAAGCATGCAAACAACTTTGTAGCACTAATTTTTAAAAACCTTTAATAATGACATTGTAGTGACATGCCATGGTTCACGGTAATCACAATCGAAGCGTTCAAAGAAGCGGAGAATGCAGGTCAGCGCGAAGCGTATATTAAAACATGAATTATTTATGAGTGTTGACACTTCGCCTTAAGCTTTTCTTATTGTTTGTTCTAGTGGATGAGTCGTTCTTCCCATGTCGTCCAATAGGTCCAGTGTTTTATTAGTCAATATATTTGATTGATATTTGATTAGTTACCTTCCTAAATTATATATCAACTAATTTAGGAAGGTAACTAATCAAATATCAATCAAATATATTGACTAATATTTTTAAGTTCATGAAAAACATGTTTAGTAGTTTTAGGTCAATGTATAGAGAATCCACTAGGGTAAACATTTCTAAAGGTTTATACTTGTGGTTATGACATTTAATTTATAAAACCTTTTAGTTTTTTATATCTATCTCCCCTATGTATAAATCTTTTTAAGGTTTATATAAACATTCTCGCATAATTCAAATGCATTAAATTTAAAAAGGTATAATATCTTAGGACTTCTTCATGCCACCAAGCTTGACAATGGATGTTTACTATGGTTTACAAGATTTTCGAACCTTTCAGAATTTTATAAACCTTTTCATAAACCACCATAGTGGATGCCCTTACAAAAACATATTTTCCACAAAACACATAGCATGTTACAATGAATATGTTTTAGGCGTGTAGAATTAAAGACCGGTTTAATGTCATCTTACATTATTTATTAGTTCGTATTCTATTTGTTTAGGCATGTAAGCATGTAAACTAGTAACAAATAGCATTGTTGGGAAACATTAGTAAACAAAAGATAACATTAAATAAAACGTTGTACACAAGTATATCCGAGTTCTTTACGCGTTTCCATTGGAGAACCATAGGACCCTCACTATGTTTTTAATCAACTGCGTAGATGCCCCATTCATCATCCAAATTATATGTGGTTGCAGTTAGGTCTTATAGCCGGAATTTTAGAAACAAATCAAACTAGCAATTTAAAAGATCTAGTTTTCATAAAAATAAAATATTTAGTTTCCAAAAATAAAATATTTACAAGATTTTTTAAATAATTAGGAAGATTTATAATCCTAAATAAACAAATTAAAAGAAGAAACAAATATAGCTAATTAACAATTAATTTCTATTCCCCTTACTTTCTATTGTCTATTAACTTTTAATTCATTATTCTTGAAAGATCTAGCATTTTTTCCTTTATTAATTTATAGTAAAGATTTGCATATCTTTACCATATTTACAATAAATCAATAATAAAGAAAAATAATCGCAGCATAATAATAATAAAAAATCAAATCTAAGCGTGTAACAAGGCGTAAAATTCGATTTTTAAGCATGTAACCCTAGATGCCAAAACGAGTTGACTCGTGATGCCACTGTTGGGATTTATTAATCTGCTAAAATAATTTAGCTCGAGTGCGAAGCTGGATGGGATTTAGATATGGCAAGTAGGTTAACAAATTTTAAATAAGAGTGTACCTTTGCGATTATTCTTTGAATACAAAAACTTTAGAACAAACGCCTCTCGGTTGATCACACTATCTGCCAACCAAGTATGTAAGAATTGCTAGTCTTAACCTCACGATCAAACACTCACGTGTTATTCAAAAGTAAACGCACGCCTTGGCGGTTCCTTTTGAAGTCGAACCAAACAAACCCTAATTAAAAGGTTTAAACCCTAATTCGTTACCTTTGAGGAATCACCAAACAACCTCCTACGTCGTATCTGAATTTGTCAAGCAAGGAGTTCAGCAAAAACCGGGAAAACCTAATTCGCGGTTAACCGTGGTTTAGGTTAAATCACCGAAACCCTAAATCTAGCAATTTAGGGGAGGCGGTTTAGGTGAGAAAACCAAAAAACCCTAAAGGGATTAGGGTTCGGTTCGTGGGTTTTTGGGAAGAGGGAAACACCGGAATTATTTAGTGTTTTGAGAGAGAATAGATTGGAGAATGTGGGATATGACGGTTGTTTATATTTACACCCCAATAACCCTAAATCTTGAAGGAAAAGATTAGTATAATTCCAATAATTAAAAACAAATCTTTCTCTTTCCATTGGTCTCCTTCCTTATAACCTGGCCACAAACACCCTTCTAGAAACCTTGAGGATTTCGGCCAAACAAGTACTCCTTATGGTTCGGGTTCTTGTCCGGTTTTGTCCGTTTTTATTCCCTCGGTTCTATATTTAGAATTGTAATTAATTTAATTTAACACGTAACTAATTTTAACGTTATTTAAATTATATTTCGTGAAGTAAAAAACGCATTCTTCGTGTATTAACGTGTGTGCCCCCATAGGATCAGTATTTTTTAACGTTTTAACTTGCGGAACCGATACTAATTTCCAACAAAATTTTCCGTTAAAAACTAAACGATAATAAACCCCATGTGAAAATCTTGTTAATTAGGTTAATTAGGGTTAGGTAGGGGTGAGCATCGGGTCAGAAAGACCGAACCGAAAAACCCGAACCGAAACGAAATAAGGAATTTGCAAAACCGAAAACCGAACCTGTTAAACCTTATATAAACAAACTGAACCGTATAAGGTCGGTTCGGTTCGGTTATGTAGTTCGAAACCGACCAAGTGTCGGGTTTGAGCCGAACCGAACCGAACCGACAAAACCGAAATATATATCCAAAATCGAAAACCGAACCGAATAAGCTCGGTTCGGCTCGGTTTGTCGGGTCGGGTCGGTTTTCGTTTTAGTTTGGTCAGCCCTAGGGTTAGGGTACTAGATGGACCATATTACCAATTTTGGGGTACTTTGACTGTATCCATTTAATATTTAGGGTAGTAGGAGTTCCAGTTAGCCAAATTCAAGATACTAAAATACATTTTGGCCTATTTAAAATAATACAAATGGACAACTACTATGTTGGATAAACGTTATTTAGAAGCTAAACAATTAAATTATAATGCATTAATGTGGTTATTGTTTTTGTGTTAATTATGGTTTGATATTAAAGTTGTGTTTTTGTGTAACTTTGTAATATCATTGTATCATCTTATCGATTAATAACCTTTTTAGCAAGTACATGTATAATTGTCATTATGTTTTATTAAAGAGTTTGTGTCTTATATGGTATCTCTTGTTGTGTGATAAGATACTTAAATTAAATTCGTTCCCAGGTTTAAGTCTTGCCTAAAATGATTTTTATCAGGTGGCACGTAAGATCGTACGATCATTATGGTGTGTAAACTAACCTTGTGTGAGTTCTCTAATTATGTGGGGCCCCTAATTTTATATCTGTTAATATACTAAAAAAAACTTTTTTTAATTAAACCCCTCCCTGTTTACTTCATAAATATTCCACTTATTCATACATTTTTTATACACAACTCTCTTTTCATACACACTTCTTACATTCCCCATTTAAACAAAATGAATTTGTATACGTTAATGGGCATAGATGTAGAAGAATGAGAAGAAGTTATTAGCCGTAAGAAGACTTTTATTAAACGAGCGATTGCGTTTATTAAGCGTAGACGACGAGCAAACCGACTGACAAGAAACAACATAACTCGATATCGTTTTGGTGCTCATGAGCGTTTAGTCGCCGCTTTTTTTAGCGAGGACCCGATGTACGATGCATTAAAATTTCGGAAGATGTTCTGAATGGCTCTCCCCCATTTCAACCACATAGTTACTGCTGTAATTAATCATGATCCATTCTTTCGTAGTAATATGGATTATGCCGGAAGACAAGGCATTTCCGGGTTGCTAAAGTGCACATCTATAATTCGTCAATTGGCATACGGCGTTCATGCTGATTTTCTAGATGAATATATGCAAATCAGCGAGAGAACTTCACGTACGGCTCTTGATCATTTTTATCTAGTTGTTATGGGAATTTATGGGACTGAATTTTTAAGAAAATCCACGGTGACTGATATTGAAAAACTATATTTGCATCACGAAGAAAAGCACGGGTTTTTGAGGATGTTAGAAAGACTTGATTGAACGGATTGGGAGTGGTCCGGTTGTCCGTACACATTGAAAGCGCAATACGTTAGACGTGATCATGGTCCGAATCTGTTCATTTGCTTGAAAGTTGTTGTCGCTAGAGATTATGGTATTTGGATGCGTCTTCGGTTTGCGGATTCGTACAAACGCATAGCGTTTTATAATCAATCGCCTTTATTTAATACCGATCTCAAAACCGACGAGCAACAAGTGATTCCTTTTGTGCGCTAAACGATCGTAACTTTAACTAGAAGTCGGGATCTATCTTGTTGACGGGATAACCTGGAGTGGCGCACGTTAAGACGATTCCAGAACCATTCTGATGATGACCACAAGCGAATTTTGTTTTAAGGAAAAGTAGAAGATCGGCAAAGAAAGATGTGGAACGGCGTTTTGGTGTATGAAATAAGTTAAATGGCAATATAGCCAATCCTACACGGAGCGCTAAAAATGATAGGTTATTAATATGTGTACAATGCATCATATTACATTAATGTGATTCGAAATACAAAAAAATATGCGAGTATCTCCCAAATGGTTTTCGGAGGAAAGCACCTTGATCCGGACGACCTGTTATGAAACGAGGAACAAGTGCAACAAGTTTATGAGGTGGATCAGATCATCACAAGCACATCAAAACCTTCGACACGATTTGATCGAACACTTGTCTCTTAATGTTTAGTTTAAGCTTTTATGGATTATCTTTTTCATTATTTGACGTTTGTGTATGTTTTTAATGTAATGAATAAAGAGTTTTTATTTAGGTTTACGTATTTAATTAATTTCGTACGTTTACGTTTACATTAATATTTACGTTTTTAGTTTATGAATAAAAGTATTTAAATAAAAAAAAGTGAGTAATGTGAGTTTTAGTTGTAAGGTGAGTTCTTATTACGGTTGAAATGTGAGTTGCAGTGAGTTTTAAAGTTGAAGACTGAGAAACTGATGTGCGCTGACCATACCAGAATGAATTTTGGGTCCTTTTTATACCATGCAGCTTAAACAATAGCCTCTTAACAACATCTCCTCTTAACGAACTCCCAATAGGTATTTGTTTTATCTCATTGTTGGAAAGTTAATCGTAAAATGAAACTCTAATTAAGATATTTAATCGTTTTATTTGGAGGTTAAAAGGAAATTAGTATAATTTTAGTAAGATGTTTTAGCTTTGCGTTTCCATTGGAGCATTATCACCTTTTTTTTTTTTTTTCCCCCTTTCGCACCCAGTAATTAAGGATTTGACAATCACGTTGACTTTTTATCAAGATTTTATGCTTTTGTTGATGTCAATTAGTCTAATCAAACTTAACAGATTCGGTAATTCTTTTTCCTTCTTTCTTTTACTTCTTTTTGTGAAAGTTGACATGAAATAATACAAAGCATATTCAGAAAGGAATATATTTGTTTTTTTACACTTGATTCTCTATTACATTTTATTAGCTAAATATCATATAGATTCAGTTTCACGATTTTCTTGTTTTACATTTGGTCAAAAAGGACAGGCAGATGATAACTGATATGATGGGTTGACATTTTAATTACTTTAGTTATATTAGGTAATTTAGCAAAATCCTTTTTGAGGTTTGACCAAAATACTTTCTTGTGCATAAATTTCACAAATTTGCACAAAAAGTGAGTAAATTGGATAGATGAAACCTCACCAATGTGAAATCAAGTATACTTTTGCCTTATAAAGTTGACAACATATATAGTGGTTATAATAAATTCAAGATTCAAATTTATCTTTTTCATAGAAAAAGCAACATGAATATATACATTTAAGTCGAATCTTACATTATAAGTGATGCTTGAGCATACACAGCCCTCAAATATTTAATCGTCGCTTTTATATAATTTTTAAGTTATTTGACTAATAATTGTAACTAAACTAGAGATCAAGTTGGACAACTACGAATTATAAGAAATAGTCTTGATATAATAGGTTATTTAAACAAAAGTTAATACCATGCATCGTTTATTCATCATTCATTCATTTGATTATTAGTTAAAAACAGTCAGACACACTAATCATAGTAAGAATCACAAAATAAATTTTGATACTTATCTTGAAAATTAATTACGGCATTCTGATCAAGTTATAGCATTTTGATAATTAATTATTGTTGTCTGAATACAATGCAACATAAGAAGATAACGTGAATTATTTGAGAAATGCTAGACTCACACCATTTTTACAAACAAACATTCACACTCACATGTGGCATGTGAGATGTACTAATTAAGTTGCATGAAATTTTCTTTTTTTGTGACAAATCATTTTAATTTTTACCCTTCATAATTATATGTTACATGTGGGTGTGGATGTTTGTTTGTAATAATGGTGTGAGTCTAGCATTTCTCAAATAATTCACGTTATCTTCTTATGTTGCATTGTATTCGGACAACAATAATTAATTATCAAAATGCTATAACTTGATCAGAATGCCGTAATTAATTTTCAAGATAAGTATCAAAATTTATTTTGTGATTCTTACTATGATTAGTGTGTCTGACTGTTTTTAACTAATAATCAAATGAATGAATGATGAATAAACGATGCATGGTATTAACTTTTGTTTAAATAACCTATTATATCAAAGCTAATTTCTTTTAATTCGTAGTTGTCGAACACTTGATCTCTAGTTTAGTTACAATTATTAGTCAATAACTTAAATTTTTATAAAGCGACGATTAAATATTTGAGGGCTGTGTATGCTCAAGCATCACTTCTAATGTAAGATTCGACTTAAATGTATATATTCATGTTGCTTTTTCTATGAAAAGATAAATTTGAATCTTGAATTTATTTATAACCAAATATATTGTTGTCAACTTTTTAAGCAAAGCATACTTGATTTCACATTGGTGAGGTTCATCTATACAATTTACTCTCCTTTTTGTGCAAATTTGTGAAATTTATGCACATGAAGATTTTTTTGGGTCAAACCTCAAAAGGTTTGCATAAATTACCTAATATAACTAAAATATATAAAATGTCAACCCATCATATGAGTTATCATCTGCCTGTCTTTTGACCAATGTAAAACAAGTAAATCGTGAAACTTAATGCTAATATGTATTTTAGCTAATAAATGTATTAGAGAGAGACTCAAGTGTAAAAACAACAAATATATCATTCTAGAATAAGCTTTGATTATTTCTTGTCATCTTTCACATAAGGAGTAGATAAGAAGGAAAAAGGAAATTACCGTTCGGTTAAGTTGATTTAGACTAAATTGTCTCTTCAATGCATAAAAAATCTTGATAAAAGTCAACGTGATTTCAAATCTTAATGACTGTGCGAAAAAGGATAATAGGTGTTAATGCTCCAATGAAACGCCAAAGCTAAAAAACAATCTCTACTTATAATTATACGTAATTTCCCTTTTAACCTCCCAAATAAAACGATTAAATATCTTAATTAGAGTTTCATTTTACGATTAAATTTCAACAATGTGAAAAACAAATACTCTATTGGGTGTTGTTAAGAGGAGATTTGTTAAGAGGAGATTGTTTAAGCTGCATGGTATAAGGACCCAAAATTCACCTGGTATGTCAGCGTCACATCAGTTTTCTCTCTTCAACTTTAAAACTCACCACAACTCAATTAATTTTTTCTTAATAAGAATCACTTCCAACTAAAACTCACCTTACTCACATTTTTTTATTTAAATACTTTTATTCATAAACTAAAAACGTAAATATTAACGTAAACGTACGAAATTAATTAATACGTAAACTAAATTAAAAACCTTTATTCATACATTAAAAACATTACAAAGACTTCAAATATTAAAAAGATATTCCATATAAAGCTTAAACTAAACATTAAGAGACAAGTGTTCGATCAAATCGTGTCGAAGTTTTGATGTGCTGGTGATGATTGGATCCACCTAACTCATAAACTTGTTGCACTTGTCCTCGTTTCTAACAGGTCGTCCGGTTCTTGTGCTTACCTCGAAAACCAAGTTGGGAGAAATCGCATATTTTGGTATTTCGAATCACATTATGTAATTATGATGCATTGTGTACATCATATAATAATCCTATCATTTTTAGCCGCTCGTTGTAGGATGGTTAGTATTGCCCTTTCTTTTTCAGTAAAACCAAAACGCTTCTGTTTCCACATCTTTCTTTGCCGATTTCTACTTTTCCTTAAACAAAATTCGCTTGTGGTCATCATCAGATGGTTCTGGAATCGTCTTAACGAGTGGCGCCAACTCCAGGTATATCCCGTCAACAAGATAGTATCCACTTCGGTAAGTTACGTCGTTAGCCACAAAAGGAATCTCTTGTGCTCGTCCGGTTTTGAGATCGTTAAATAAAGGCGATTGATATAAAACGCTGATGTCGTTGTTCGATCCGGCAACACCGAAGACGCATGCCATATCCATAAGTCTTGCGACGGAAACAATCTCAAGCATACTTAAATGAACAGACTTCGGACCTTGTTCACGTCTAACGTATGCGCTTTTCAATGCGGTCGGATAACTGCCCACTTCCCATTCGTCACATCACAGTCTTCCTAACATCCTCGGAAACCCGTGCTTTTCTTCGTGATGCAAATACAGTTTTTCAATATCAGTCACCGTGGATTTTCTTAAAAATTCAGTCCCATAAATTTCCATAACAACTAGATAAAAATGATCAAGAGCCGTACGTGAAGTTCTCTCGCTGATTTGCATATATTCATCTAGAAAATCAGCATGAACGCCGTATGCCATATTGACTGAATTGTTGTGTGCATTTAGCAACCGGAAATGCCTTGTCTTTCTGCATAATCCATATTCTACGAAAGAAATGGGACCTGTGATTAATTACAGCAGTAACTATGTGGTTGAAATGGGGGAGAGCCATTCAGAACATCTTCCGAAATTTTAATGCATCGTACATCGGGTCCTCGCTAAAAAAAGCGGCGACTAAACGCTCATGAGCACCAAAACGTATCGAGTTTTTTTTTTTTCGTTTGGTTTTTCTTGTCAGTCGGTTTGCTTGTGTCTAACGCATAATAAACGCAATCAATGCTCGTTTATTAAAAGTTTCTTTCGGCTAATATTCTTCTTATCTTCTTCGAATATATGCCCATTAAACGTCTTGATTTCATTTTTGTTTAAATGAGGATGTAAGATGTGAGTATGAAAAGAGGAGTTGTGTATAAAAAATGATTGAAGTAGTGGGTATATATAAGTAAAAGGGAGTCATGATTTTATGCTGTATAGGTTTATTAAAAAAATTTTTTTTGTATTAAAGTATTAAAATTAGGGGCCCTATCTATAATTTAGAACTCACACTAGGTAGAGTTACACACCATACAGATCGTACGATCTACGTGCCACCTGATAGAAAATCATTTAGCAAAGACTTAAACCTGGAAAATTTAATTTAGTAGCTTATCTCCACTAACAAGAGATACATTAGAGACAGAAAACCTCTTTAAATAATACTATAGTGATACAATTATACATTGTACGTCCTAAAAAGTAATTAATCGTAAGATGATACAATGATATTATAAAGTTACACAAATAACACAGCTTTAAATATCAAACACATAATTAACACAAAAACAATAACCACATTAATGCATTATAATTTAATTGTTTAGCTTCTAAATAACGTTTATCCACATACGTAGTTGGCCATTTGTGATTATTTTTAAAGGCCAAAATGTATTTTAGTATCTTGAATTGCTAACTGGAACTTCCTGTACTACCCTAAAGTATAGAATGGCTACATCATAGAGTACCACCAAATATTGGTAATATGGTCCATCTGTACACTAACCCTTGGGCTGACCAAACTAAACGAAAAAAACCGACTCCGGACCCGACCACACCGAGCGAACCGAGCTTTATTCGGGTTCGGTTCGGTTTTCGGTTTTAGATATATATTTCGGTTTTATCGGTTCGGTTCGGCTCAAACCCGATGCTTAGTCGGGTTCGAACTACATAACCGAACCGAACCAACCTTATTCGGTTCGGTTTCGGTTTATATAAGGTTAACTCGGTTCGGTTTTCGGTTTGCAAAATTCCTTATTTCGGTTTCGGGTCGGTTTTTTTCGGTTCGGATCGGTTCCGACCCGATGCTCACCCCTACCTAACCCTAATTAACTAAGTCACATGATTTTCACATGGGTTATTATCGTTAGTTTTTAACGAAAATTTTGTTGGAATTTAGTAGTCGGTTCCGCAAGTTATACGTTAGAAATACGTGAGCCTATTGGGGGCACACCCCATTAATACACGAAAGAGTATGTTTTCTTCACGAAATTATTAAATAGTCGTTAAATTAGTTACGTGTTTATTAATTTAATGATACATTCTAAATATAGGAACCGAGGGATAACAAATCGACAAAATCCGGGAAAACCCGAACCTTAAGGAGTGACTTGTTTGGCCGAAACTCCCCAAGGTTCTAGAAGGGGTGTTTGTGGCCGGTTATAGGAGGAGACAAGGAAGGAGAAAGATTTGTTTTAATTATGGGAATTATACTAATCTTTTCCTACAAGATTTAAGGTTATTGGGGTGCCTATATAAACAGACCTCATATCCCTCATTCTTCATTCTATCTTCTCTCAAAACACTAAATAATTCGGTGCTTCCCTCTTCCTAAAAACCCACGAAACGAACCCTAATCCCTTTAGGGTTTTTTTGGGTTTTTCTCAACCTAAACCGCTCCTAAATTGCTAGATTTAGGGTTTCGGTGATTTAACCTAAACCGCGGGGTTAAACCGCGGAATTAGGTTTTTTCTCGCTTTGCTTGAACTCCTTGCTTGACAAATTCAAGATACGCGTAGTGGTTGTTTGGTGATTCCTCAAAGGTAACGAATTAGGGTTTAAACCTTTTAATTAGGGTTTGTTTGGTTCGACTTCAAAAAGGAACGCAAGGTGTGCGTTTACTTTTGAATAACACGTGAGTGTTGGATCGTGCAGGTTAAGACTAGCAATTCATACATACTTGGTTTGCTTTGATTGTGTGAGCAACCGTAAAGGCGTTTGTTTTAGACGCTTTTGTATTCAAGAATAATCGCAAAAGGTACGCTTTCCTTATTTAATATGTGTTAACCTACTTGCCATAACTAGATCCATCCGCTGCGCACTCGTGGCTAAATTGGTTAGCTAGATTAATAAATCCCAACAGTGGCATCACGAGTCAACTCGTTTTGGCATCTAGGGTTACACGCTTAAAAATCAAATTTTACGCCTTGTTACACGCCTAGATTTGATTTTTATTATTATTATTATTATGCTGTGATTATTTTTCTTTGTTATTGATTTATTGTAAATATGGTAAAGATATGCAAATCTTTACCATAAATTAATAAAGAAAATTGCTAGATCTTGCAAGATTAATGATTAAAAGTTAATAGAGAATTAAAAGAGGAATAAAATTAATTGTTAATTTAGCTATATTTGTTTCTTCTTTTAATTTGTTTATTTAGGATTATAAAATCTTCCTAATTATTTAAAAGATCTTGTAAATATTTTATTTTTGGAAACTAAATATTTTATTTTTATGGAAACTAGATCTTTTAAATTGCTAGTTTGATTTGTTTCCTAAATTCCGGCTATAAGACCTACTCAATCACATTAATTTGTGATGAATGGGGCGATCTAGGCACTTGATGAAAACCTAGTGAGGGTCTTATGGTTCTCCAATTGGGGAAGACTCGTAGAGAACTCGGATTATTACTTGTTACTCGTTTTATTTAATGTTATCTTGTTTATTATGTTCCTACATGCTTATTTGTTTACTAGTTTACATGCTTACATGCCTAAACAAATAGAATACGGACTAATAAATAATGTAAGATGACATTAAACCGGTCTTTAATTCTACACGCCTAAAACATATTCATTGTGACCTGCTATGTGTTTTGTGGAAAATATGTTTTTGTAACAGGCATCACACTATGGTGGTTTATGAAAGGTTTATAAAAATTCTGAAGAGGTCTAAAAACTTGTATACCATAGTTAAACATCCATTTCGCAAGCTTGTGTGGTATGAAGATGTCTAAGAATATTATACCTTTTTAAAATTTATTGCATTTGAATATCGACGATGTTTATAAAACTTAATAGATTATACATAGTGAAGATAGGTTTATAAAATTAAAAGGTTTATAAATTAATTTCATAACACAATTAGAAACCTTTAGAAATGTTTACCATAGTGGATGCTCTAACATGACCTAAACTACGAACTCATGGTTTTTTTTATGACTTAAAAATAATTGTCAATATATTGACTTGATATTTGATTAGTTACCTTCCTAATTAGTTGATATATAATTTAGGAAGGTAATAATCAAATATCAATCATATATATTGACTATAAATTAACTGGACGCTATGGACTCATGGGAAGTACGACTCATCCACTAGAACAAACTATAAGAGAAGTTTAAGGCGGAAGTGGTCAACACTCCTAACATAATTCATGTCTTTTATTCGCTTCGCGATTGACTGATCTCCGCTTCTTTGTAGTTCGCTTGAGTTACAGTGAACCTGGCAATGAGTTTTTCGTTTAGGTGGTCACGTACAATTGTCATTTATTGAAGGTTTTTAAAAATTAGTGCTACAAAGTTGTTTGCATGCTTCTTTGTACACGCCATTTTATCACTTTATGTGTATACCCCTATGTGTTAAATTTTAAGTCTTTGCCAGTCAACCAGGAACACGTGCATTTGGCTTGGCTTCTTTAGTCAGACCTTAGGGTCATTCCAACCCATGGAGAATTTTGCTCACTGGTCAGACCTCTGGCGATTTTTGCACGTTCTTGCTTGGTCGACTTAATTCGAGTATGTTTGGTCAGACCTTGGACCCGAGGCATAAGATGAGAACTAAACATGCTCTTGACATTATTACTTGTCGATTAATGTCTTGACCGGTCTCATAAGTCTAAGAGTTTCATTTTTATGCAGTTAGCTATCATCGCTTACCACTTGCCCTACTTGTTTACTCATTGGTCAGACCTCTGGTAATAAGTGGGAGGTCAAGTTGGATCTTAGTCTTAATTAGTAATTAATTGGGTAGTTAATTCTATTAAGAAATTTATTTATGAAAAATTCTAAATATTGAACTTCTATGTTTCTGATTAATTGTGTTGCCTCTGCAAACATACTTTGTCAAACAAAAGTTTTATTGTTTTTTTTTAGAAAAGACAAATATAGGTTCTCTTTTTCTGGTAAGAAGAGTGAGACTTACTCTATTTTACCTTAGTTGACAAAACTTATGATATATATTGAATTTTTATTTCAATTTTATTTTAAACTCACTTACGTATCTTTCAATACCTTTTTTGGTCTTGATATAATTGAAAGATTAAAAAAATACTTTTGTGGTGTACATAGAAAACTTTTTGTTTATAGCTACCAAAATAAATGACATCTTGCACTTGTCACGATGTATGAGTTTAAACCGCAGCGAGTAAAGAAATTACTAGCATATTTGCTAGATGTTTTTTCTTGGACTCACGTTATTCCTTAAAGTGCTAAATACCTTGTGGCTATGTAGACAATAAAGGAGGAATTGCATGCTAATATTCAAGTTAAATGAAAGCCATTAAATGGCTAGTCCCAATCTACATAAGTAGAACTTCATATACTCTATTCAATACCTAGTACTTTGATACTTACGGGAAGTTTCCCCTTTACCAAAAAAAAGAGATTAGGAAAGTTAATAAATGCGATTTGCTTTCTATTGGTAATGTAAAAAACATTAAAATGTGACAAATCCAGTTGGGTGCATTGTGTTTTTATATTTTAAAATGACATCATGGAAGGTTTTATTGCAGTGGGAGTACGGAGATTTATTTCCTTGTTAGTCATCCATATTATACGATACTAATTTGAAATAATTCTAACTTCTCGATATGAACGACCATGGTTTTAGGAAAATTGCATTTTATTTTATGGATAACCAGTTGCCTTTCCGATGTCGCTTTCCAAAAAGGTTATCTATAGAATAATAATCCACAATTCCTTATTAAAACGTAATCGGTTCTAGATCTACTTGTCATATTTATGAAATTATCACTATATTGTATACACAATTAAGCAAACATGTTGTGTTGGTTGTTCTTCATAATATGATTGTTGTACTCTTACACAAGTGGGAGAAATCTCAATGTGGTGTGCTAGGAACCAACATATTTTGGTTTCTCTTTGACTGCAAGTAAGAATAGCTAATGATCAAACGATTCTACTAGGACCTCTTAAACATACATTGGATGTTTGTTGCCTATTACATTAAATGTCCTGATATATGTAAGCTACTTTCAACATTCGTACTACATGTTTTAGTCAAATCTAATTGTGGTTAATAGATATTAATCATATATTTTGAAGTATGAATTACTTGAAATTATATTGAACTCAAGAGATTGTGTTCATAACTACTTTAGTTACTATAATTATGTTTTCTAGTTAAGACATAATTAGGAAGTCCTTGAATTAATCAATGACTTACAACATAAAGTATGTAGTAAAATTGTTGTGTCTTCTTGTTAACACATAAACATGAGGTCCTTGAATTATTCAAGATTATAATGTATACTTGACATGTTCCTGTTTTCTTTAAACACCTATGAACATATACTTTCTTGAACGTTTTGTTTCTTATGCGAACATGTGAACATAGGGTTCTTGTATTAGTCAAGAAATATACACTATAGCATGCACTTGGTTCAAAAATATAATTATGCAATTTGGCTCAACCCAATTGACAAGTATTTGATCCAAAGAGAATTAAGTTATCTATGGAAGTCTGATGAAGTCTCACAATTCCATTTCTATAGAATACCAACTTTATGATGGTATGTTAATAGTGAAACAAATATATTCAAATTGTTGATTCATGTTAGCTTTATTTGCTCTACCTCCAAAATCTATCAAGGTTAGAAAATTATGTGTGTCATGGATACACTCAATATAGTTCAAACCTATAAGGTATTCAAGACAACCCACGACTGAAACCCTTAAACCTTTAGGGATTTTCAGTTTTTCCACTCAAACTAATTGAATCCTAAAGCTTTTGGGTTTTTGACTTTTCTACACTTCCTATCTTGAAGATTGTAGTTTTGGTGTTCCTCCTAGCTCGACGTAACACAACCCTTTGCTAAGGTTTTTGGTTAAAAGGTGATACAAGAATTAGAGTTTTGCTACAAACCCTAATTAGGGTTCTTGGAATGAATCCCATTATGTCTTGATTAAAGTTCTGAAATTTGTTAAAATCTTATAAAGCATATTATTAACAAACTAGACGTGGAGAACTTATATGTGTTTTGTGTTCCTATTTAAGAACAATTCGGTGTTGTCATTAATACTTAGTATTTGAGAATTTTCTCGAATTACAAATAAGTAAGTGAGAGCATCTACAAATCTTGAAGTGAATCAAGAACACAAATACGTTACCTTTATAAACCACTTGTGAATGTCTCATACTAAGGTTTTTAACATTGAAAATGTAGATACCAAAGTTTAATGTAACTCTCTTTATAATATCGCTTCGGATGCCCTCTCACTTGTTGATATTTTAATCAGCATGTGAGTAATATAAGTTTAGAGGGTATAATAAGCCTGCCTAACTTATTAAGATGTATTATCAAATCTTGATTGAAGTCTGTAAATATCTTTTAGAACTATGAATGACAAGATGCAGTCCTTAAAAGGCAATCAAAGTTTTAAGCTTGATTGATCTTTTACCAAACAGTTAAACTGAAAGGTGAGAATGAGTTTCGTTTGAAGAAAGGCTCATAATGATAAGATTGTATACATATTAATGTCAGACTGATGACAAGAGTTTTTAATCTTACTCAAGCAATTGACTATGATTAAATCTTTCTTTTCTACACGCGTTAATTATATAAAGATAACTAATTGTCATACAGGTTTTCTTGAATCTGCAATATGGCGAATTAAGGATCACAACTCTTTCCTTAATGATTACCTTTTGCCAGGATGGTGTGTAATCAAAAGGGGTTATGAGTTTAAAATAATCTTTATAAAGTATACAAGATAAAAGAATCCAAGTGTGGATTAGATCATGCATCTAGGAGCTGAGATCTTAAGTTTAATTACAATATAATTTTTGATTAAATTAAGATAACTCCTGAGTACACCTGACATCAAGTGGGAGCACTATGTTTTTTTCCTTAAAATTCATATGTTGTGTAACATATTGAAAGCATCATTCCATCAAAGCTAGATATTAATCCTTAGATTGGAATGAAACTTCACTTGGGAATTTAGGAAATAAAACAAACGATCTTGGAATAAATGTTTAATGAAATAAACATATGCGGAAATTAAGTCAAACACGATGCAATACATCCATGTAAGCATAGTATTACAATGATATATTTCACTTGGATAATTTAATCATGAGATGGAAACGTGTGTTTTAGGAATGGATTTCATCATGTCTATCTTATATTGTGCCTGAGGACTGATAGTTACTTTGCACAAGAGCAAGATGACTAACAACAACAGTATCTAATTGAGAGTTGATTTTGATGGGGACTGTTAAAACAAATATTACGAATCTATATAAGGCCATTGTGTTGTTTGTGTACAACACGTTGCTTTAGAGAATAATCAACCTAGTAAGTAGGATTTCATTCCTTTTATGATAAATCCTACTAACTATATATGCTCAGCTAAGAGCATTGTTGGCGCTTAACATTAACGAATAAGAATACTTTAAATTTAAGAATATATAAAGAAAGCTGTCTGAGATAGGTATGTTGTTGACGTTAATTACCCTTTAAGGTACTATCACATTTCCATACACTGATACTTGAATTAGTATGCAAAATTAAAACATACGACATCTCATCATATCATTAAATCTTCACTAAATTTGTGAATTGGAAATAAGTATTCGGAAAGTTTATCAGATAACTATTTTAACTGTCTTGTAAAGAAGATAAGAGTTAAGAATGTTGAAAACATTGATCTTCTAATTGCTATTTAAGCTTCGATGCATATCTGTTTTAGTATTTGGTTAATTAGGTATTGTAAAACAATTTTTTATTGTCTTATGAAATAAAATTACTTAGTATTTGGTATTCATTCATATTTAATTGGTATCCTGTATTTGCATGTTAATTTTGAATGATTTATCATTCTAAATATGTCCATTGTCGGTTAACAATATGGGAATATTGTTATGTAAGGAAAATGTGAGTGTTGGTTATATTATTTGAATATAGCGATTGGTTCCCGCAACTCATGTATTCACAAGGGTTGCAATTATTATATTACCCCAACTTTTGAACATTTACTTTTAAATCTTGTCATGAGTAAAATCGTCGTAAAATGGTTTAATAAGTCATCCTTAACTTGAGATACAAAACAAGTTCTGTATGTGTGGGAATATCACTTTGTTGATTATAGCCAAACGTTGTCGGTGATATGGTCGTTTATAAAAAGCTATTTTTCAGTGTGAATGTGATAGCAACATCCAACCACACTTGTAGTCAACCAAAGGATTTGTTCTCCACTTGTTTTGTGCAGAATGATTACCATGGCCAGCCTCTCTTGATTTAATCAGATAATGTGTCAGCCGCACCCAATAGGGTAATTTTAAGTTGATACTTATTACTTTTGGTGTATCTGAATTAACTTCCATAACGGAAATCTTAATTCTTTAACTATATCGGAATGGAGTTAGGATCCTATATTCATGGTTTAACGGTATCTGAACTTGAAAGGGAATGAATAAAAGCAAGTATTATAAATAAACCATTATTAGCTGAAATTATCTTAAAACTATTATTTTTAATAGGATTCTAAATCTAATAGGTATTTGTGTGTGTTTGCTTAGACGTTGCCATTTATCAGTATATCTGCAAGCCCTGACTACTCCGCCTCCAAGTGGGAGCTGTTGGAACTTTTGTAGTCAGTTTCCGCAAGTTATACAGTTAGAAATAGTGTGTCCCTAATGGGGGCACACGTTAATACAAGAAGGAGTTATGGTTTACTTCAACGAAATATAATTTAAATAGTCGTTTTAAATTAGTTCAGTGTTTTATTTATTTTAGTGTTACATTCTAAATATAGAACCGAGGGACTAAACCGGACAAAACCCGAACCTCAAGGAGTGGCTTGTTTGGCCGAAACTCCCCAAGGTTCTAGAAGGGGTGTTTGTGGCCAGTTATAGGAGGAGAAAAATAAGGAGAAATATTTGTTTTAATCATGGGAATTATACTAATCTTTTCCTACAAAATTTAGGGTTATTGGATCTGCCTATACAAAACACACCTCATATCCTACTTCTTGATTTCCATCTTCTCCCAATAACACTAAATAATTGGTGCTTCCTTCTTCCCAAAAAAACCCACGAACCAACCTAAAAACCCTTTTGCGGTCTTTTGATTTTTCTACCTAAACTGCCTCCCTAATCGCTAGATTTAGGGTTTTGGCGATTTAACCCTTAAACTGCGGGGTTTTAAACCGCGGACCATTAAGTTTTTCCCGGTGTTGCTTGAAAACTCCTTGCTTTGACAATTCTTGATATCGGAAGTGGTGGTTTGGTGATTCCTCAAAGGTGACGAATTAGGTTTTTAAACCTTTTTAATTTAGGGTTTTGTTTGGTTCGACATCAAAAGGAATGCAAGGCGTGCGTTGGTTCTTGAATAACACAGTGGGTGTTGATCGTGAGGGTACGACTGAGCAATTCTTACATACTTGGTTGATCGTGATTGTGTGAGCAACGTAGAGGCCGTTTGTTTTAGAGGCTTTTGTATTCATGGTATAATCGCCAAAAATGTAGTTTTCCTTATTTAATATGTGTTAATCCTTACTTGCCATAACTAATCCATCACGATGGGCACTCGCAGCTAATGGTTTAGTCTAGATTAATAAATCCAACAATAATTTTGGGGACGTTACTTAGTGCTCAGTGACTTATTTTCTCTTTTTTCTTTTATATGCTGTATGTTGGTTTCTATTTGAGTTATTACCACTTTTGTAGATCCACCATATCCACTTTCATAAACATTAGATATCAGCCGTCATGGAGAAAGGTATGTTTTTTATTTATTTGAATAATTAATCTTTACTTTTAGTTTGATTTATAAAAGTGCCTGTTTAATAATTGATGACATGTTATTTTGCTTTTAATACTTATGTTGTTGTTTTGTTTTAGATTTTATTTTTTGAGTTTATTGAACATACAATCATCTACTGTATAAAGTTTGTATTATGATCTACTTATTTACATGCAGAACTGAATGGTAGGAATGCTACCTTTAGGCTACACTATGGCGGTGTACTTGTTAGGGGTTTGGCGACCGAATATAAGGATTTTGATTACGTCAATACAAAAAGAAAGGGAGGAGAATCGTGTATGCAAGTTGTCATTCACCATTGATTTAATGGGTTTGGGTTTTAAAGACGAAGATGTTAATGGTCTTTATCTATTGGAATCAACGAAGCATTACGGTTGGTTAGAGTACTTTATCATGATGAAACTACTTTATATGAAGGCTACTTTATTGGCCTATTATGGCTACTGATTATAAGATCAAAATAAAAATTGCTATTATCATATGTTGTGATCTGTAATACATATATCATGATTGATACTAAACAAATAAAATTGCAATACATCCGTATCTGTGATAGTATACAAATTACATACTGAGTTTTTTTAAATAGTTTAATGATGTTGGACATGGGTTGAGAATTTTTGAGGAAAAAAAAAACCCTGTATATTAAAGTAAAGTGGAAAGGTAAGGTCACGTGACCCTAGTTAGCATCCCAAAAACTTCCGTTATATACTAACGATAATAACACATGTGAAAATCATGTGACTTAGTTATTTGGGTTTAGGGTACGAGGATGAACCATATTACCATTTTGAGGTACTAGGATGTACCTTTAATAATTTGAGGGGGTGTAGGAGTTCCGGTTAGCCAAATTCAAAGTAATAAAATAAATTTTTGGCCTTTTTAAATATCACATTAAAAGGTGTGACTAAGACATGTATATACCATACAAAATTTAAACATATGGTTTCATTATTTGCGTAAAAATATTAGTATACACGCTACAAGGAATTTAAAATATTAGTAAACCCGTTATGAACATCTATAGAAGACGAGGATACATCTATCATTTCATTCGATGGAACGAGCATTTTGTGTGTTTAATGACATTTGGTAACAAGTTTATTTCAAAATAATATTGATTCTTTTGTGTCATTGATCCATGTTTCATAACCCAGGATGTAACACTTTTTAATCAAAGTAATTCGATTCGAAGCTGGTCATTGATCATTGGGAAAGGAAGGAAGAAAAGCGGGGCTTATTTGCAAGAAAAAATAACTCTACTATATATAATTGCAATCAGATATGATTACCCCGTATCCGTAAGGAACCATATGAATATTGCACCTATTGTTTTATTTTTAACATTTATTTATACAACTTTTTTTAAACTGTCAACTGTTTTATTTTATATAAGTTACTTGTTTCATAGCCGCCCAGTCCTGGCGGCTAGCTTCATGAAAAAAAATGCAAAGAATGAAAAAAAACATGTTGAAAAACATATAGTATATAATATATATTTAAACGCTAATGAGCGTTTGTTACACACAAATATATGTTAAGAAACAAAGTTTCCATGACTCAAAGATATTAGGATGTCTAGCTATTATTGATCTATGACTCAAACTGCTTCCGAATTAAGGTGAATATGACGTCTGACACAAGAGTCAGAAGACTTTTTTGGCTTAAAAATGGAAATGTATTGCAAAATGAGGGACCAATGCACCTCTCCAAGTATCAAAGTTTTCATGAGATAAAACGAATATCATTGTTGACTATACTATTATGAGAATGGTATTGTCGCAATGCATAAATTTGTGTCCATTCTCACTTGGTGTTCTGTAAGTCATAATTCGTGCATTTTACTGTTTGATCTGATATGATTAGAGTCAAAACCTGCAAATGCTTTTAATAAGTACACATGAGATAGTCATTTATTAATTTTTGGGCGTATTCATCTAGTTAGTGGTTTCACTTACGGTGTTCAGTTAGTGTCTTTTTCAACAACATCTACAAAAATGTTCCTTGATATAAACATTTATGTAGAAGAGAAAAGAATACTATTGAGTGTTCATATGAGTCTCCATTGGTGGATTTGTTTCAGCCTGCTTGACTTGTTGATGCGCGTGGCCATTGTTTCACTTTCAATCATGAATATGTCAATTCCGGTGTTCATAATCACCTCCTATAAAGTATCTAATTTTATATTGATCTGTTGGTTATGCATTTATTAAGGACATAATGCAATTCCTGAAGTAAAGAAAATAAGTGGTTAACAAACAAAGAACAGAGGATACATGTTCATTAATGAAATAAACTTCTCGATAGCACAGAGGATACATGTCCACCTATGACTCAAATTAAATCGATCAAACATAAATGTAAAATAGAATCAAACGATACAATCATTAATTTATCAAAAGTTAACCATAATTCAATTCCAAAATCAAATAGAAATAAAAAGATAGAACACTTATGTTTAACTTAATAAATACCGTAATAATATGATTTTTCATATGTACTAACCCATAGCTTAATCAACTTGTGAGTGATTATAGGGGAGGAGTTAGTGAATAATCAATGTGGTCAAACTTGTAGCAGGGATTTAAGGATAATACTAAATGTCAAAAATACCCTCGTTTTTTACATTGTTATTGCCTAGTCACCAAAATGTTTCAAATTGCCATTTGTGTCTCATTTTACAGTCAGCAATTAACATGCTTAGTTCACATGGTCCAGTCAGCATTAAAATAATTTCATGCCTTGCATCCCTTATATAGTAGAATTCTATTATAAAAGATTCATATCTCATAGCAAATTGTTATATTTAGTTTCATCGCAAAAAATTGTTCTTAACCCCGTCGCAACGTGCGAATAATTAAAACTTTATCAGAATCATATATTTAATATGATCTAACATGTATTTAATGTTACTTGTAAGACTGCTGTTATCGGAAGGAGTGAGGAAGTCACGCACACTCACCTCATGCGTGAGGCTTTATGTGGCCAAGCATGGTCACGCGCCACAAGCCTAAAAATCCCTCGACCATGGTGCTTTTCGAGCATTGTGCAGGTTAACATTATATTATTTGGTTTGTGCATGTGTGAGAATATTTTATGGGTTACATTTTGTATATAATGTGAGTATTTAATGGACCGAGCGTTGAGAAGTGGTATTCATGGGTTTTTGTGTGGGTGAAAAAGTAAGAGAGAGTGTATGGGTGAAAGTGATGATAAAATAAATGATGGGCCTGATATGAGAGAGCGTTTTTCTGGAGGAACGGATAACAATAGCCTTAAGTAAAGGTTATCGTATGTTTGGACCACATCTTTTATTCGAGGAACGAGCATTTTGCTTCCATAGTGACATTATTATCGCATACTTAACTAAAAGTTTTGTTAATATGATTTTAGTGTAGTTGATTATTAGCTTTGCTTGTAAATTAGTACCACTCATTGATTGGGTTACATTTTTTAAAATAATGTCAAACAAATGGAAGTAATTGTGTGAGGGTAAAATGGTAAACTTATTTGAGGCATATCTTTAGGCACAGGAAACAGATAAAGCGAGGCTTATCTTGCAAGGCATAGAATCAACGCTTTTTTTTCCATGGCTTTTAGTAGATGGTCATGGGTACAACCTCAGTAGTAGTAGTAGTTATTAAATTCTTTACGCTTTTGGCCTTTGCTTTTCATCTCCACTTATCTAATTCTCTTCACCTAAAACTTTTAATTTAAAATCCTCACAGATGTCAATATACTCAAAATCATATGTTGATGGGGCAACAGGTTTGTATATAAAGATTGTGTAGCATTCACATGATAGTCGATAGTTTTGCAAGTCATGTGGTATTTGTCTTTTACGACTTCAAGTAAACGCGACAGAAACAATCTTCATTCTTAAACATGTTAGAAAGCAAGACTCAAAAAGGCAAAAAAAACGTAAGTCAACAAATTAACATATTCAAAATCATAAAAACGTGTAAGTAGACTGATGGTTTTCATTAATAATCTAGAGGCGCGTGTAAGAAACGACTCCGGTCTTATTCTATTTATTGCCTATGATCAACCGTATGCTGAAATATGTATCGTTTATGGTTAGGAAAAGCGTATAGGGAGGTAACATTGCTAGTGCAATTGTTAAAAGAATGTTTTTATGACAAATCATAATATTGTGTTAAGGAACCATGGTTTTGAAAATCAAACCGGACATCAAACCGGATTTTTTTCCTAGTTTGTGGTTGAACATGGTTTTCAAAACACCGCTAAGAGGGAAGGGTGTGGTGGCTAGCGAATTCGACATTGCTACGTGGCACACACTCTCTCCTCTTCACTTGCTAGCCACCACACCAACCTATCGAGCCACTTCAAATTTTTTGATATCTCGCCATGGTGGTGGCTCGGATAAAGACAAAATTTCTATTTTTTTTCTTTTTTTCTTATTTATAAATGTATATGTTTGTGTGTGAGTGGTGGGGCCAAAATGAGGAGATAGAGGTGTGTTATGAGTGAATAGGTATTTTTGAGTGGGAGTGAGATGCATAGCTAGATTGTTGCCACATACTTTCCTCCCCCTGTCCTATATACGATCTAACGAAAACGGCTTACCCACACACACGTATAAGTATGGACTTGCATAATCTTGAATTTCCAGTATGACTAATTATTAAAATAAATTTACGTACTTTATTCAAGGTTGTTCTTGAGTGTCTTGAGCGAATACTCGAAACGAGTCTCTGAAAATTAATGTTATACAAAAAATCTAACCAATTTAGATTATGTAATGCAAATTGGCTATATAAAACGTTTTTAAGCCTTTTTTTTCAAAATTTTCAACTAAATATGCGTTACAGAATCTAAACTGTGTAAGGATCAAGATGATTAAAAACGTAGATGAATTGAATACGTTTATCAGCACAACAGTACTATTTATAATAAATGAAATTGAAATCATTATACACAATCATTTCAAAATAGACATTAGGCATCATCTTTGTTTTGTAAACTTTTGATTCTTTATCGGTTATTTTTTTACATATATTGTATGTATCGTATGATAATTATATACTTTATAACTGAAAGAAGTATAGAGGATCATTCTTTCACATGATGCCTTAAATGCATTATTTAATGAAAAAAAACCGCATCCGACCCAGTTTTTTTCCTTGGGTTTCTCTTTTAATTTACTGGGTTTCTTGCACACGTGTCTCCCTCACAAATACACGTATTCTTCCACCGCCTCTCTCTCCCACTTCCAGACAACACACACATAACCTCTTTCAATTCACAAATGGCTTCCATGACTCATCAAAACGAGTAGATAACGGATCTGGACATCAAACTTATGTACCTTCGGAGAAGAATTTCTTGCTAAGCACTCCTTAAAACAAGGTTTTTGTTTCTCTATGTGTGTTTTTTATAAATTTTTGGTTGATCTTATTGATTTGATGGTTTATTTATGTAGTTAATGTTTTATATTTTTCAATTCAATATGTGTTAAATTTTTAAGTTTTTATTTTCCTACAAAATAATCTTATGATTCTTTCTTAACATGTTCGAAATATGCACATATCTTATAAGTTGTTAGTGATTTTGTTTTTGGTTATTGTTTTTTGGATTAGCTTTATTTTGTGGGCTTATCAGGTTATTGAGATTTAAGAAATGCTAATAAGCCCTTTTTTTTGCTTACCCATTTGTGCTATGCCTTGGATTAAGCCGTGAAGTAAGTGGATAAGTGATAAGCAATAAAAATATGTCGCTTTAGTGGCTTCCCAAATCTCAATAAGCGATAAGCCCATTATAAAATAAGCTAATCCAACAGCTTTATTATGTGATTAGGGGTTGTTTGTTTGAGCTTATATACCAAATCTATGGCTTATGTGTTTTTCGAACTTTTGGTTATACGCTCACTTTTTGTGGTTATTTTGCAAATGATTTGGCTTATATATGCTTTTTAAGGTCTAATGAGTTTATATCAGCCTAAATTTTAATCATAAGCCACGTAAAGTGAGTATTCTGAAACTTAAGCGAAAACAGTACGCCATAACCCCCCTATATAGGCAGTATCTTATGTATTTCGAGTAGCTACGATGAAACAAATAATACACGAATTAAGGTGTGTGGCGATGTGACGGGTTTCACTTATCAATCTACAACTTTTAGATAAGTACTAAAATATCTTAGTACTTAGCAAACTGATGGATTTGTTTCTCGTTAGTTTTAGCTACCTCAATTATTTTGATGCTCCCAACATTGAAATTAGGTGATTAATATGCGCGAATCTGGTCTTAAAAGATGACTGCTAAAATTCATTAGCGGGTCAAGCACTAGGCCAACGAATATGGGGAATAAAAGGATAACCCGTGAGGAATGATCATTAATCATTTGAAAGCGAAAGATCTCAGCTTTTAGGAAGGTAAAGGATTTTGGAAAAGCATGTTTATTCATTTCAGAAAAATAACATGTCATGAAGCAAAAGTTGGGTTCAAGGTATCCCCTATCACACTATTTGATACGCTACGCGATCGCAAAATCGAATGATCATCGTTGGAAAAAGTTGTGAGGTTACGTTGCACTTCCACACACGCTCATTTTATGTGGCAATAGATAATCTTTTTGATCTCTTCTTTTTCCTCCTCCTTCGGTTGTGTATTTGTCTTTTCGTATTTAGTTTTTTGGTTGTTTTTTTTTTTTTTACTGTTTTTCTACTTTTGTTGCGATCTCTGTCGCTGTTTTTTCCCTGTGATTGTGTTGGGTGCTTCTTTTTTTTCCTTGTTTTTTGTCTTTGAATTTTTTTGTTGTGTTGTTTCTTCCTTTTCTTATGATTTTTTAAATTTTCGTTCTCGTGTTTGTACAATTATCTTGTTGTTGTTTATCTTATTTATTCTGTTATATTTGTTTTTTCTCATTTTTTTTTTTTGTGTAACTTTTTTTTCTCTCTCTTTATTTTATTTTTGTTCTTCTATTTTGGGGTTTACGTCTTTTGTATGCTTTAGCTTGTTTCTCTTCTGACGCGTTGTATATATTACATTTTGGTCGTTTTTACGTTCTTTTTTTTGATTTTATGTTTTATAGGTTTTTTCCGGCTGTGTCTCTAATTTGTTTTTTTATGATTCTGCGTTTTCTCATGTTTCTTTTTTCTTTTATGGTGGGTATGTTAAATGAAGTTTTTTTGTTTCCATTGTGTTCGTCTTCGTTCTTTACTTCCTTTTTGTTTTGCCTTTTTATTTACGGATTCTATGTCTGGTGCACGAATCTATGGCTTTGTAATTTGGTTAGCTGTTTTGAGGTTTCCGTTTAGTGTTATTTTGGTGTATCTCTATAGATTCTCTCCCTCTTAGTGTTTGTTTCATTTGACTTTTCCATTGTGTTTTTTCTTTCTGTTCATTTTAAAATTTGTCTATATTCTCCTTTTTGTTTTTCTATTTTTAATCTGCTTTTTCTTTTAGTAAATCAACGAACAGTCCCTTTGGTTTATTTCTTTTACTTATTATGTATACGTTTTAGAGTGTTGTTTTTGTATTTTTTTCTTTGGTTTTCTGTTTGTTTTTTTGGTGTTTTGCTAGTGATAAGTCTTTGTTTTTCTCCCTTATGGTTTTTGTGCCTTTCTTCTTTGGTTTTTACTCGTTTGTTTTTCATTGTTGTTTCAAGTGTTGTATGTGTACCACCTTTTTACAATTTGTCCGTGTTTCTTGTTTTTTTTTCGCTGTGGTGTTTTTTTTCTATTTTTTTCTAGGTTTTTTTGTGTCCTTTGTCTACTTTTTTCCGTATTGTGTATATTCTTTTATTATTTTTTTTCTTTGATATTTTCTTCATATATTGTCCCGCTTCTCTTTTTATTCTCGTTATCATTTTCTTAATTTTTTTGTTTTTGTTCTTCTTCTTTTTTTCCTTCTTTTGTCAAACAAATTCTCGTATGTTCTTTCTTTGTTTTTTGTTTTGTTTGTTCCTTTTTTTCTTTTTACTTTACCTTTTCTTTCTCATTGTCAACATAACTTTTTGTGTTAATGCTTATAGGTTTTCTTTGGATTGTACGTTCTGTTTTGTTTATTTTTTATTTATTACGCTTTGTTTCACTATGTGGTGATGCATTTTACTTTTCTTCTGGTTCTATGCAGATTTTTTATTCGTTTATTCTATGTTTCTGATTGCATTTTCAGGCTATCTTTTTTTGTTTTTCTGTTGTTTTGTTCTTTTGTGTCCATCTGGTATTATGTCCTATTTCTCTTTTTTCAATCTTGTTTGTATCTACTTTCTTAACTAGTTCCTACTGTTTCCTTCTCACTTTCTTGTTTCGTGTATGATTTGATTTCTTCGTCTGATTTCTTAGTATCTTCGTGATTTATTTGTTTTTGTCCTTATATCGTCGTTATGTTTACTGGTGTTCTTTTTTTATTCTTGTAAGTTTTGAAAATGTTTAAGCTCTGGTCGTTCTGATTCGCTTTTCGACTTTTTCTTTGTAGGTCAGTTGTATTTGTTTCATGTTTTTGTTTTTTTGTTTGTCTTTTTATTGCTTGAGTTTTTTTTCTTTTTTTTTTAGATTTACAAGTTCTTCTTGGGTCGGGTTTCTTTTGTATGTTACTCTTTAAATATTTCTAGTTTTGCTTTTGTTTTATTAGTTGTTCATTTTTATTATTCCTGTTTATATTTTCGATATTCTTTTTTATACTATTTTTTTTTGTTCCGTCCCGTTCTATTCTTTTGGTTAGTTGAATGTATATATCGTATTTGTTTTTATTTTTTTATCCTTTTTGCCCTTTTTTTTTTTCTTAATTTTTTGTGGGGCTTTTTGGGTGTATTATTTGGTCAATATTTTCGTATTCTGTTCTTCTTCTTTTATTCTTTCTCAGTTTTTGTTTTTCTTGTCTGTTCATTTTTTTTTGTCTGTTTTCTTCTACCCTCTTTGTGTATAATGTTTCTTTGTTTTTTTTTTGCTATTATTTTCGTTTTTGTGTTTTATAGTTTTTTTCTTCAGTTTTATTTTTGTCTTATTTTGTTGTGTCTCATCGTTCCCTTTGCATCCATTCAGCTTAATTTTACATCCATATTATGTTTCTGGTCTATATATTCTCTATTGTTATTTGATTGTTTTTTGTCTGGGTTTCCTTTCTTTTTCAGTTTTTTTTATTCTTCTGTTTTTGTTTTTTGTCGTCCCAATTTACGTTTCTTTTGTTTGGTTTTCTTTTTGTCTTTCTTTTCAATTTTTTGATACTTTTTTTTGTATATTGCTGTTTTATTTCGTTATTGGTGTTTCTTTGGGTATCTGCCTTTGTATATACCATAAATTTCTTTAAATTTTTTTTGTTTATGTGTGATTTTTCTTCGATCTTTTTCCCTTTTGTGTTTCTCTCCATCTCAAGGTCTTTTTCGTTGTTTCTAGCTTGTTGTTTTGTTTTTTGTATTTATCCTATAACTAGTGTTTAGAATGTCTTGTTATTGTTTCTATGCTTTGATTGGTTTTTTTATTGTTATTTAGATTATGTTGTTGTTATAATTTTTTTTTGTGAGTTTTTTTTTCTTTAACTTATATTTCTTTTTTTCTGTCCTTCGTTATTTTTTTTTTGCTGGATTATTTTTCGTCCTTTCGTTTTTTCGTTTTTTGTTCGGTCTAACCAAATTTACTTTTGCTTTTGTTTTTTCTCTTTATTTTTGTATTATTCCTTGTTTTTTCTCTTTTAGTTGTTTTTTTTTTTTATTTATATTTTGTCATTTTTTTTTTCCTTTAGTTTGTGTGTTATCTGTGTGTTTTTTTTCTTTCTTTAGTTCGTAACGAATCTCCATCTGTTTTTTTTGATTTTTTTATATGGTTTTCCTGTGTTTTTCGTGATTTTATTTTCTTATCTTTTTTTGCTCTTATCGTTTTTCGTGTGTGTTTCTTTTGTTTATTTGCTCTTTCCATCTAGTTCTCTACTTACTTGTATTTTCTATGTTTTTATAATTTTTTTGTTAGCATTATTTTGATGTGGCCTTATTAGTTTTTTGTTTATTTAGCGTGTTTGTCTTTTTTTTCCTTATTTCTCGTTATTTATTTGTTTTTCATATATATTTTTTTGCTTTTTATTTTTGTATTTTGTTTTTCTGTCTCTTTTCTTATCGTATTTTATTCTATCTTCTGTTTTCGTTTGTACTTTTTTTTTTTCTCTGGGACTATGGTTAATACCTACCTGGCTTTTTTTCTTATCTGTTTTTTCTCCGGCGCGTTCTCTACGTTGTGGATTGGGCTATTCTTTGTTTTTTTTTTGAGTGCTAAACTTTTGCTTGGTTGGTTCCTTAGTGTTTTTTATTTTACTCCATTAGTACATCTAATTATTTTTTGAATTGGGTTGTTATTGTCGTTTCGATATTCAATAAGTTTGGGGGGGGTTGTTTATTGTTTGTTTGGTTCCATACTCCTAATTCGTCGTTGTTTGTTTTTTTTTTGTTATTGTTTTGCTTCTTTAGTCTGTGTTGCTGATCTGTTTTTTTCGTATTGTTATGTTCTTTATGTTTTTTTTATCGTTTTGTTTTCCCTATTCTTTGTTTTTTGCTTTTCGTTCGTTTAAATTTTTTCTTTTTCAATTATATTAATTCTTGTTGTTTGTATATGCTTTCGTATTTGTTTTTCTATCTTCTTTTCTGTGCCTTTTACTTTATATTTTTTGTCTTTTGTAGTGGTTGCATATTTAATTCCTCTTCGGCTTAGTGTTTACGTCATTCATTTGGTTTTTGTCTTTTTTTGTTTGTATTCTTTTACTGTTAGCGTGTTATCTTTGTCTGTTTGTTTTCAATTTGCCCTTGGTGTTGCGTTATGTAGTCTTGCTTCTTTATCGTTTCTTTAATTTTTTCAGTTGTGTTTGGCCTCTTTTTAATTTTTTTTGTTTTTTGTTTTTTGTGTGTTTGTCTTCATTTTTTTCCTTTAATTGTTTTGCGTTGTTATTTTGTTCGGTTTTTTTTTTCTCTCGTTTCACATTTTGGTTTTTACTATTTAGGATAAGTATGTTTGTTTTCATTCTTGTTTTGTATTATTTATTCTTTTGTACTTTTGTTGATTTTTCGTTTTGTTGTTTATTCATCTTTGGTTTCTTCTTTTCGGATCAAGGAATCTTCTTTTTTGTTATTAATCCCTTTTTTTTGTCTTTTTGTCGATTTCTTTTTTCTATTTTCTCTGGTTTTTTCATTTCATTATTTGTTTCTTTTTCGTTTTCTCTCTATTTTCTATTCTCGTTTTTGTCGATTAGTTTAAAAAATTATTGTATTGTTGACTTTTTACTTTCGGGTAGTTTCGCTAATTGTTAGTTTTTATGTTTAGTTTACATGTGCTCGAATTATCTCTTACTTACCTTTTTTTTTGTTTTTCTAGTGTTTCTTTGTTTGTGTCTTTAACATCATTTCTTTATCGTCAAAAAATTTTTTTAAATTTTTAGGTCATATCCTACGGACTTGTGTTTCTTCTTGTTTATTGATTTTCGTACTTTTTGTTCTTCGTTTTTTAGTGTCATGATTTGTATTTTTCGTCGTATGATTTGTCTTTTCTATGTTATACTGTATTCTCTTTTACCCTATGTTTGTCTCTGGCACCTCGTTTCTTTTAGTTTCATTTTGAGGTTATCTTCTGGGTTCATTTTGTGTTTTTATTTTTGTTTTATTCTGGTTGCTTTGTTGTTTTTTTGTGTTTTCTCTGTGTACATGACGATTTTTTTTCTTTTGTTTTTTTTTGTTCTTCGTTGTCATTTGTTTCGCATAGTTGATCTGCGTTCATTGTTTTGTTTCTTTTATTGTTCCGATTATATTTTGTTTATTATGTGATTCTTTGTTTATTTTTTTTTTTTTTGTAATCTTCTTGTATCTTTTATGCTGGCTTTTTCATTTATTTTTTATTTTGTTTGTGCGTTTTGTTTCTTATTTTAGGGTTCTGTTTTTTTTTGTTTCTTTTTATGCTGAGTTCTATCGCTTTGTTTTTCATCCCTACATTGTGGAGTGGTTCTTCGCCATTCGGTTTTTTATATCACTTTTTTGTCCGATTTTTTTGTTGTTATTGTAGGTTTTGGTTCTTATTTTCAGATTATTTAATTAAATGTTTTGCCCCATATTTTCTGACTTTTGGTTTTGTAATTTTCGTAGTTTGTTATGTAGTCTCTATTATTTATAGTATTTTTAATTCTATTATTTTTGTTTTTATTTACTTTTATTGCTTGATTTTTGTTTGATTTATGTCGATGTTCATTTTTTTAATGTTATTGTATACTTTTTTTTCTGTCTTCTGTGTGTTCTGGATACTTTTCAGCTTTATTCTTTCATATTTTCCTTATCTGTACTTTTTTTGTCTTTTTTTCCTTCTTATTACTGGTTGTTGAGTTCTGATTGGTGCGTTCTTATTTTTTGTTTTCGCGCGCTCTTGATTAGTATTTTTTTCTGTGTTTTTCTTTTTAAGTTCTTTATTGTATCTTTTGTGTTTTTTTTCTTTCTTTTGGTAGGTTATCGTTCCATGCTCTTTTTTTCTTTGTCTTTTTTCCATGTATACCATCGGTTTCTGTGTTGTTATTTTGTTGATTGTGTTGTTATTGTATTAGTTCTTTTTGTTGTTATATTATATTCTTTATCGTCGTGTGGTTTGGTCTATTCTTTCGGTGATTTTCTATTGATCTTGTCATTGATGTTCATTCTCTTTTCTATATTGCGTTTTTCTCTTTTTTTTCTTGGTTTATTTTGTCTTTTTATTCTTCTTGTGATCTCTTTTTATGGTTACTGTTTTTTCTTTTTTTTTGAAAGTGCGTTTTGTTTTGTTCTTTTTTCTTTTTTTTTTCTTTTATTTTGATTTGTTGTTTTTAATTTTTACCCGTACATTTCTTTTTCATTCTTGTGTATTCATTTGTTGTCTTCTGCTTTATGTTTATGTTTGTTTTAATTTTCTACTACATCGTGCGTTTTTTTTTCGGTTTCTGTTTTATTCCTCTTTGTGGTGTTTATGTTTTTATTACGTTTCTGCTTAACTGATATTCTTGGCGTATTTTCGTATTTCTTATTTTCTCTTATCGTCATTTTTGTCTTTTTTCGTTCTATTCCTGTTTGTTTTCTTTAATTCTCGCTGTGGGGTCTTTTTTTTTTTCTCGTTTGATGTCTTTGTGTTACGGCCCTCTTTTCGTTTGTTTATTCTAGTGTTTTAGATATTCTCTTTTTTCTGTATATTTTTGGTATTCACTTTCGTTTTGTTTTTCTTTTTTGTGCCTTGTGTTTGATAATGCTTGGTGGTTTCTGGTTCGTGTTTCTTTGTATTATTTTTTCTTGTCAATTACTTAGTCTTTTTTCTGTTTATCTTTGTTTGTGCGTGTCGTTCATTTGGTTTTGTTTCTCTGCTTGTATTCGTTCTCTTTTATTGTTCATTGCGTTTTTCTTCCGGTTTTAGCTCGTTTACTATTATAGTCTGAGGTTTGTTGTTCTTTTTCTTTTTGTTCTTTGTATCTTATTTTTTCCTATCTTCCTTGTCTTCTGGTCGTGTTCGTATCTTTTATTTTTTTCGCCTTTATCTTTTTTTTTCCTTGGTTGTTAATTGTTGTGATTTTGTGGTCGTCGTTTGTTGTCTTTTTTTTTTTTATTTACTTTTTCTTTCTGCTGTAGTTTTAGATATTTTTTTTTAAGGTATTTTTTTTGTTTCCTTTTATTTGTTTTTGTTTTTAGCTATTAGTCCATGTTGTTTTTGTTGTTATTTTGTTTTTTTGTCCTTTTTGCATTTCTTTGTATTTTTCTTTTTAGTTATTTGTTGTCTTTTTCTGTTCTCTTTCCCCAACCTTTTCTGTTATTGTTTGGATTATTTTTTCTTTTGTTGTTATTTTACCTCGGGTGAGCGGCCTTCTTTTTGTGTTTCCTTGTTCTTCGTTCATCTCTATTCTTTTTTTTTGTTGTATTTTTTTTATTTCTTATTGTTCCTTTCTCTCTTTATTTTTTCTTTCTACATTTTTATCGTATGTCTGGTTTTTCTTTTTTTTTTTTTTTTTTTTTGTTCGTGTTTCGTTCTTGTTTTTTTTCTTTTGTCGTTTCTCGTTCTTTGTATTCATTATTGTAATTTCTTGTAACTTTTTTTCTCTCTTGATTCTTTGAGTTGGCTTTGTTTCGTATTTCCCTGACTCTTTTTTCTTGATCGTTTTCTTTTTTGATATGTGGGTTTCCCTTGTTTAACTTTCTTTTTTTTCTTTTTTTTAGTTTGATTTTTGTTATGTGTCCGTCATTTTTTATTTTTGTTGGGTATGTTATTCTGTATAATTCATATCGTTTTCTTTATTCTATTAGTGATTGATCTGCATCGATTTTATGTTCTGTTCCTTTTTGTTTTGCGTTTCTACTCTTGTAATTTTTTCGTTTGTTTCGAGTTTTATTTCTTTTTTGTACAACTTATTTTCCGTTTTCCCTGCGTTTTCCGTTTTTACTTTTTATTTATTGTTTTCTGTGTTTTTGTTAAAAACCAGATTAGGTTTTTTATTTCGTGTTTCGAGTGTGTTTTGTTTCCGTGGTTTTCGTTTGTGTTCGTTTTTCTTATGTGGACTTTGTTTTTTCTCTTTCTTTTTTGTTGTGTTTTTTGGATTGCCTTTAGTCTCCTCATGTTCCTTTTGTTTTTGTGTTCTGTCGTCTTTTTCGACCTGGTTTTGATCGCTCTTTGTGTGGTTTTTTGTTTCTTTTGTAATCAATTTAATTTTTCTTGTTTTGTCTTTTTTATATTTTTTTGTGTTATTTTTTTCTTCAGTTATTTTTTTTTGGGTTTTTTTCTTTTGTCTCTTTTGTTTATTAGTTTTAGAATTTTGTTTAGTCCATTATTTTTGTTTTGTTTTTTGGATTTTCTGCTCTTTTTATTTTTCTTACTTTAGCTCTTTATTCTGTTTGATTCGCCCTTTTGCTTATTTGGTGTTTATTCTGTATGTTTTATTGTTTTTTCTTTTTTGTTTCTATCGTTTTTTCTTAATTTTTGGTTTTTTATTTTTTGTTTTTTCATTTGCACCGTGTTTTTATTTTTTTTTTTTCTTTTGCTTGTTTATATTGTTCACGTCTTTTTTTTTTCGTTCTATTCCTGGCATTTTATGTTCCGTTCGTATCGTTTTGTTTTTTTTTTCTATTTGCTTTCTGTCTGTTTCTTTTGTCTATTTTTTTTCTTTTTTTAGTGTTTTTTGTATTTTTTCTATCTTTTCTTTTGTCTTTTTTTACTTTTGTTTTTTTATGTGTTGGTTTTAATTGCATGTTCGATTATTTTCTCTGTTTTTTTATATTTAATTGTCTAAGTGTTTCTTCTCTTTTTTCTATGGCTTTTTTTTCTAGTTTTTTTTTGGTTTTTGTGCTTTTTATCGGAGTTATTTCTTTTCTTTTCATGTTTTAGATCTGTTATCTTACTTTTCGTTTGGTTTATTTGTCATAACTTATTAATTAATTTCTCGTTTACTTTTTTTGTTTTTGTTTGGTTATGTTTACTCCTTTACTCTGTATGCCCTTTATTGTTACTTTTTTTCGGTCTTTTTCAGTCCTTATTTGTGTTTGCTAGTTTTCAACTTGTGTAGTCTTTAGTTTTTTGTCGTTCTCTTCAGTCGATTTTGTTTTTTTTTTTTTCTTTTATGTCTTTTTTTGTGTTTTTTGTTTTTTCATGTTTTATTTGTTGTTTTGTATTTTTGTTTTCTCTTTTTTTGGTGTTCCCACGTATTTATCTTCCTACTCGTGGTTTTTGTTTGTATTTTATTTTGGTTTTTATTCTGTATTTCCGTGTTTAATCTTTATTATTGGCTTTAAGCTATAGTTCTGTCTATTTTTTTTTGTCTATTCTTGTTCTTTAGTTTGTGCTTTATTTATCTTTTCTGCTTGGTTTTTCCGTTTTTGGTTCTTCTTTTGTCGTTATTTGTGTTTGTTTTTTTTTGCATTTGTTGGTTTTTCTATTGTTACCCTTTTTTTGTGGGTTTTTGTCTTGATTTTTTATTAAGTCTTGTTTTGTGTTCTTTATTGTTCTGTTTTTTTTTTCATGTTATCTTTCTCGTGTTTTAATTCTGTGTATTTGGTCTGTTCTTTATTTTTCTTTGCTTTTTTCACTGTTTTTCTTTTATTTTTTTTTTTGAGGGTTTTTCGTATTTCGCATTAGGTCCATTTGTTTTCTTCTTTCTCTTGTTCTGGTTTTACTTTTAATCCTGATTCTGCATTTTTGTATTTAGTTTTATTGCGTTTTGTTGTTTTTCGACTGGTTTCACTATCTTCTATCCTTTTAGTTCTGATTTATTTTTTCTCGCTCCCTTCGATTGTTTGTGTTATTTTCTTTGTTGTTTATGTTTTTATTTTACTTTTTTAGTGTCTTCTTGTTTACTTTTTTTTGGTTTTTTCTTGTTTGTTTTTTTTGTTTTGTTTGCTAGCTCACTTTGTCGTTTTTTCAAGTTTTTTTCGTGCTGACTTTTATTCTTGTTTGTCTTATTGTTCTTTTTTCTTTCGTTTTTCTTTTATAGTATTTTTTTGTTTTTTTCTTGTTAATTTATGTTCCTCTTTGCTTTTGCGTTAATTCGCTTCCTTGGTGATGTTATCTTGTTGGTTTTAGTATTAATCTTTTCTTTTTTGTTTTGTGTGTTTTGATCTTTGCTGTGTTGTTTTTAAGGTATTTCTTTGTGTTTCGTCTGTTTCGTATGTAGGTTCTGTCGTTGTAGTTTTCTCGAGGAGTTGTCATTCTGTTCATGTTGTTTAGATCTTTTCTTGATCTACGTGTCCTTTTAGATTATTTGTTTTATCTTTTTTTTGTTGGTCTTTTTTAGTTTATCTTCTATTTTTTTTTTTTTAGCCTTTTTGTTATTCACTTTTTCCTTTGTTTTTTTTTCTTGTTTTTATTATGTTACCATGTTTGTTTTACTGTGTCATTATTCATGTTTTTTTCTTTATCAGTTACTTCTTTTCTGTTTCTGTTGGTGTCTTGTGTTTTCATTCTTTTCTGTTCTGTGTCTATACTTGAGCCCGTTGTCACTCTTTTTTTCTGTATTTTTTTCTTATTCTTTTGTATCTGTTATTTTTTTCGTGTGCTTATCATTGTAATCTTTTTTTCTTGTAGCTGTTTATTTCTTTCCGCATCTACTCTTTCGTTTTAAATTCTTGTTTCTGTTTCCGTCTGTTGTTGTTTGTGTTTTTTGTATTTTCCGTTTGGTTTTCTGATTTGTTTTATTTTTTGTGTTTCTTCTTTTTGTTTTCTTGTTGTTCGTTTCGTTTTATTGTTATATTTTATGTCTCTATCTGTTTCTGCTATTCATTTTCTTTCTGTTTTGTTTATTATTATTTTCTTTACTTTGTTTTGTCTTCTTGTCCTTATTCATTTTTATGTAACTTTATGTTTATATTTTTGTTCATTTTCTCTTTTTTTCTTGTTTATGTGGTTGTATGTGTTACAAACATTAATAACTAATGTTTTTCGTTTTTATTGTTCGTTTTTTTTGTTTGGTTTAGATTGATTTTCGAACTTTTGCTATTGTCTCTTTTATTTTAGTATTATGTATTTTTTTTTTTATCTTGTTGGACCTGTGTTTTTACGTTGTTTTGTTCTCGGATAATTTTTTCCATTGTTTTATTTCCTTTACTTCTGTTTTTATTTTGTATTTTATCTTAGTACTTTTTTTTCTGTTTTTAGTTTTTAGTTTTTCTGTTGGTTTGTCGTTAATTGTTTTTTTTTTTAGTTTTCTTTCTAATTTCATTTTGGCTTGTTTGTTGGTTTGCTTTTTCGTTTGTTTGTTGTTGTTTTGATTTTTTCCATGTGGGTCTCCAGGCTTATGTTCCTTTTGTATTTTTATTTTCTTTCTTTGTATCTTACGTTTTTTATTGCTTCTTGATCTCTTATTTTGTTTTTGTGGTCTTCTTGATGCTTTTGTTTTCTTATTTCTTATTATTTTTTGTGTTCTTCCCTGTTGTTTTGTTTTGTTACGTGTTGTATATTTTTTCTTTATCTATAATTTAGGTCTTTGTAACCGTTTTCTTTTTATTGTTGTTTGTTTTCCGTTATTTTTTTGTTCTGGTTGTCCTTTAGCTCCTATTTCGTTTTCTGTTGCTTCTTTTCGTTCTGTATCTGGTTAGGTATTTCATTTACTAGTTCTATTTTGTTTTGTTTTGTTAGTGTTTTTATCTATTCCTTTTTTTTGTTGTGTTTCTATCTTTTGTTTCTTTTATATTTGTTACTGTTATTTGGTTCTATTCTCTTTTATTCGTCATCATTCATTTCCCGTGGTTTTTCTTTAGTAAATATCTATCTTTGTTTTGGTGTTTATCTTTTATTCTTATTTCTTTCTTTTGTTCCTTTTGTGTTTCTTATATCATGCTTTTTATGTGTGTTAGTTTTCGTTTTGAGGTTTTTCTATCTTGTATTTTTTTTCTTTCTTTCGTTATTTTATTGTCTTGTGCTGGCTTTTCTTCCCTTCTTTATTTCCTTGATTTCGTGGCTTTTATTTCTCTGCTGTTTCCCTTCTTTTTCTTTGTCGCTTTCTATTCTGTCTTTTTTGTTTTTGTGTTTTTTTTTTCTTTTCTTTTCTCTCTTCCTTGTTTTGTTTTTATTAGTGTGTTTTGTGCTTAGTTTGTGCATCTTTCTTATCGAGTTTGTTTTACACTTTCTTCCTCTCGGTGTTTTTCAGTATTGTTTTTTGTTTTTTTCTTTGTTATTCTAGTCTTTGTGTTTTTTTGCCACTTTTGCTTTTAGTGCTGTTTTTACATTATGTTTTTGTTTAGTTTCTACTTTTTTACTTTATTTTTTCTATTCAACTTGTGTCTTTATTTGCTTTTCACCTGTGTATTTCTGTTGTGTTTTTATTTTTTTTTGTTTGTGGTTCCGACGATTTTTTGTTCTCTTGATTCTTTTTTTTTTGTTTTTTTTCTGTATTTTTGCCCTTTATGTTTCTCTATTTTGCTGTCTCTGTATTCATATTTTTATTTTTTTTTTTCTTTCTGGTTCCGTGAGGTTCTTGGTTTTACTCCTGGTTACACTTACTATTGTCTTATACTCTTTGCTGTTGTTTGATTATGTTTTTTTCTAGTTTTTTTTTTCGTTTTTGTTTGTGTTTTACGTTTTCTCTGTAGCCTTTTTTTTTCGTTTTTTCTTAGCCTGTAAGCTTGTTTCTGTTCTTTCTGTCGTAAGTATCTTATCTGTTCGTAACTTAATTGTTTCTTTAGTTGTTTTTATTTTCTTTCTTTGTTGTCTTTGTACTTGAATTCTTTTTTTGTTTGTTGTTGGTTTTTGCTTGTTTGGTTTTTTGTTATTTCAATAACTATTAACGTATTTTTTGTCTTTAGGGTTGTTTTTAGCTTTTTTCTTTTTTTGCGTTATTATTTACTTTTTCTTTTGAATTTTTGGTTGAATTGTTCGCTTACATTTTTCTTTCTTCTTCTTTTTTTGATTTATGCATGTTTTTTGCTTTTTTTTTTTTTTTGTCGTTTTCGTGCATTTTTCCTTTCTTTGGTAAAATTGGATTTTTATTGTTTTGTGTTGTTTCTTTCGTCCGGTACTATTTTCTTTTCTTTTTTTTTTTAATGTTTTTTAATACATTTGTTAGTGTGTTTTGTTTTCTTTAGTTTCTTCGTCAACCTATTCTTTTTTTGGTTTTTTCATCTGGGTTGTTTTTTACTTTTAATTTTTGGTCTGTTTTTTTTGTTTTGCTGAGCTTTTGTCTTTTTTTGTTTTTCTTCTTTTCTGTCTTTGATGGTATTGTTTGAATTTGCCTTTGTCTCCGATTCTTTGTACGTTACAGGTTGTTCCTTGTACTTACGTTTTTTTGTACTCATTTCATTTCTCTTTTTTTTTTTAAGTACTTGTTTGTTGCTTTCCTTTTGTTTTTTTTGTTTTTCCCTTTTTTTTCACTTGTTATGTATTTCATCTTTCTTGTTTTGTTATTAATTGTTATTTACTTCGTTGTCTTATTTTTTTTTTATTGGTTTATCTTCAGGTTGTTGCTTGTCCGTTTTTGTTTTTTGTATTCTGTTACATTTGTTTTGTTGTTGTTTGATTACTTTTTTTTTCCTTTTCTTTTTTTGTTTCTTCTTGTCGTTCTGCGATGTTATAGTTTTTGTTTCTTTTCTAGTTTTCTTTTAACTTTTTTTTTTTTCTTTTCGTATGTGTATTTATAGTTTTATTTTGTTTGTTTTCAGTTCCTTTGGCTGTGGTATATTTTCAATTCTTGAGTGGTTTGTTCCTTTGTTTTCTCCGGTTAGTTTTGTTTGTTTTCTCTTCTTCCTCTTTCTTTTGTGTCTTTTTTTGTTTTGTGTGTTTCTAATTTGTCTGTTTTCTGTTTACTTTGATTTCTCCATGTTTATTCGTCTTATGTCAATCCTTTCTTTTGGTCCGTTTCTACATTCTTATTTTTTGTTTTCACATTTTTTTTTCAATTCTTTTGCTTGTTTTTTTGCTTGTTGTTGGTTTATTGTTCCCCTATTTTTTTGGGGTGACTCTTCTTTTTTTTGTCTTTTTATTTTTTTTTCTGTTTTGTCTGTTTTTTCTTGTATTTTTCTTGTTCTCTTTTTGTTTTGTTGGTTTTTTTTTCATATATTTCGTCTTGCTGCGTTTATGTTTTTTACTTGTTGTTTTGTTCTTTGTCTTTTTTGTTTGGTTTTTTTTTTGTCTTATAAAGCTTTTCTCTCTGTATGTTGTTTCTATGTTGTTCCATTTTGTTCTTTTACTCGTACCTGTTTGTATGGTGTGGTTTGTTTGTTGTTTGGATACCCGTTAAACTCTCGTTGTTGAGAGAGATCAAAAAGATTATCTATGCATGTGTGAGCGTGTGTGGAAGTGTACGTAATCTCGCATGCTTTTTCCACGATATCATTTGTTTTTGCGATCGTAGCTGTATCAAATAGTGTGACGGGGATACCTTGAACCCTAACTTTGCCTTCATGACATGTTTATTTTTGAAGATGAATAAACATGCTTTTCAAAATCCTTTACCATTCCTAAAAGCTGAGATCTTTCGCTTTCAAATGTTAATGATGATTCCTCGCAGTTATCCTTTTTATTCCCATATTCTTGGCCGACTGCTTGTCCGCTAGAGAATTTGTAGCAGTCATCTTTTAAGACCCAGATCTGCATATTAATCACATAAGTTTCAATGTTGGGAGCTCAAAATAATTGAGTAGCTGAAACCAAATCCATCAGTTTGCTAAGTACTAAGATAGTTTAGTATCTTATCTTGAAAAGTTGTGAGTGATTAAGTGGAAACCCGTCACATTCGCCACACACCTTAATTCGTGTTTAATTGTTGTCATCGTAGCGACTCGAAATACATAAGAGACTCTATATAGCGGGGTTATGGCGTACGTGGTTTTCGGCTTATGTTTCAGAAGCTCACTTTACGTGGCTTATTTTTAAAATTTTAGGCTTATATAAACTCATAGGACTTTAAGCTTATATATAGCCAAACTTTGCAAAATAAGCCACAAAAAAGTGTGCTATGAATCCATAAGTCGGATAAAACCACATAAGCAATAAGATTGGTTTATAAGCTCATAAAATCACCTAATTCACATAATAAAGGGCTGTTTGGATTAGCTTATTTTATGGGCTTATCGGCTTATTGAGATTTGGGAAGCCACTAAGCGCTTATTTTTATGGGCTTATCAGCTTATCCACTTAACCTTACGGTTATCCCAAGGCATGAGCACAAAATGTGTAAGCAAAAAAAGGCTTATTGCATTTTCTAAATATCATTAAACCATGATAAGCCCACAAAATAAGCTAATCCAAAATACAATAACCAAAAACAAAATCACCAACAGCTTATAAGATATGTGCATATTTCGACTGCTAAATAAGAATCATAAGATCATTTTTGTGGGAAATAAAAACTTAAAAGTTTAACACATATTGAATTGAAAAATATAAAACATTAACTACATAAATAAACCATCAAATCAATAAGATCAACCAAAACCTTATAAAAACACACATAGAGAAATACAAACCTTGTTTTAAGGAGTGCTTAGCAAGTAATTCTTCTCCGAAGGTACATAAGTTTGATGTCCAAATCCGTTATCTACTCGTTTTGATGAGTCATAGAAGCCATTTGCGAATTGAAAGAGGTTATGTGTGTGTTGTATGGAAGTGGAAGAGAGAGGCGGTGGAAGAATACGTGTATTTGTGAGGGAGACACGTGTGCAAGAAACCCAGGAAATTAAAAGAGAAACCCAAGGAAAAAACGGGTCGGGCGGGTTTTTCATTAACTGCATTTAAGGCATGCATTGAAAGAATGATCCTACTCTTTAGTATAAAGTATATAATTATCAAACATAAGAATCAAAAGTTTACAAGAACAAGATGATGCCTAATGTCTATTTTGAAATGATTTGTGTATATGTTTTCAATTTTCATTTATTATAAATAGTATCAGTTGTGCTGATAAACGTATCAATTCATCTACGTTTTTATCATCTTGATCCTTATACGTGTTAGATTCTGTACGCATATTTAGTTGAAAATTTTGAAAAAAAAGGCTTAAAAACGTTTTATATAGCCAATTTGCATTACATAATCTAAATTGGTTAGATTTTTTGTATAACATTAATTTTCAGAGACTCATTTCGAGTATTCGCTCAAGACACTCAAGAACGACCTTGAATAAAGTACGTAAATTTATTTTAATAATTAGTCATACTGGAAATTCAAGATTATGCAAGTCATAACTTATACGGGGTGTGTGGTAGCCGTTTTCAGTAGTTCTTAGAGGGAGGAGTATGGTGACACAATATATCAGCATCTCACTCCCACTCAAAAATACCTATTTACTCATAACACGCCTCTATCTCCTCATTTTGGCCCCACCACTCACACACAAACATATAAATTTATAAATAAGAAAAAAAGATAAAAGATAAAAATTTTGTCTTTATCCGAGCCACCACCATGGCGAGATATCAAAAAATTTGAAGTGGCTCGATAGGTTGGTGTGGTGGCTAGCAAGTGAAGAGGAGAGAGTGTGTGCCACGTAGGCAATGGCGAAATTTGCTAGCCACCACACTCCTCCCTCTTAGCGGTGTTTTGAAAACCATGTTCAACCACAAACTAGGAAAAAAGCCGGTTTGATGTCCGGTTTGATTTTCAAAACCATGGTTCTTAACACAATATTATGATTTGTCATAACCAGTTCTTTTACATTGCACTAGCATGTTACTTCCCTTTACTCTTTTCTAACACATAAACGATACATATTTTCAGCATACGGTTGATCTATTAGGCAATAGATTAGATAAGACGAGTCGGTTCTTACACGCCCTCTAGGATTATTATGGAAAGCAATCAGTCTACTTACACGTTTTTATTGATTTGAGATATGTTAATTGTTGACTTTACGTTTTTGCCTTTTTGAGTCTTGCTTTCTAACATGTTTAAGAATGAAGATTGTTTCTGTCGCGTTTACTTGAAGTCGTAAAAGACAAATACCACATGACTTGCAAAACTATCGACTATCATGTGAATGCTACACAATCTTTATATACAAACCTTGTTGCCCATCAACATATGATTTGAGTATTTGACATCTGTGAGGATTTTTAATTTAAGTTTGGTGAAGATGAATTTGATGTGGAGAGAAAAAGCAAAGCTAAAGCGTTAAGAAATTGAATACTCACTACTACTGGTTGTACCCATGACCATCTACTAAAGACATGGAAAAAAGCGTGATTCCTATGCCTTGCAAGATAAGCCTCGCTTTTTTCTTGTTTCCTTGCCTTAAAGATATGCTCAAATAAGTTTACCATTTTACCCTCCACACAATTACTTCCATTTGTTGATCATTATATTATAAATGTAATCCCAATCATGGTGTACTAATTACAAGCAAAGCTATAGATCAACTACACTTAAAATCATATTAACTAAAAACTTTTAGTTAAGTTTGTGATAATATGTCACTATGGAACAAAATGCTCGTCCTTCGAATAAATGATGTGTCAAACATACAATAACCTTTACTTAGGCTATTGTTATCCATCTCTAGAAAAACACTCTCTCATATCAGCCACATCATCTTTTTTTATCTTCACTTTTTCACCATCTTCTTTCTTTCTTTTTTTTTTATTACTTTTCACCCACACCAATGAAACCACTCTCACCGGTCCATTAAATACCCACTTTATACAAATATACCCATAAAGATTCTCACAAATGCACAACCACTAGTATAATGTTAACTTGCACAATGCTTCGAAAAGCACCATGGGAGAGAGGATTTTTAGGTTCGTGGCGCGTGACATGCTTGGCACATAAAGCCTCAGCAGAGGTGATGTGTGGTGGAACTTCCTCACTCCTTCGATTACAGAAGTCTTACAAGTAAATTTATAATTACATGTTAGTCATTATTTAATATATGATTCTGATAAAGTTTTAATTATTCGTACGTTGCGACGGGGTTAAGACAAATTTTTGCGATGATAACGTAAATTATAACAATTTGATATGGATTTGAATTCTTTTTAGTAATAGTTATTTCTACCTATATATGGGGCAAGGCATGAAATATTTTATGCTGACTGGACCATGTGACTAAGCATGTTAATGCTGACTGGAAATGATGACTCAAAGGGCAATTTGGGAACATTTTGGTGACTAGGCAATAACAATGTAAAAAACGAGGGTATTTTTGACATTTAGTATTATCCTTAAATCCCTGCTACAAGTTTGACCACATTGATTATTCAGTAACTCCTCCCCTATAATCACTCACAAGTTGATTAAGCTATGGTTGGTAATATGAAAGATCATTATTTACAGGTATTTATTAAGGTAAACATAAGTGTTCCATCTTTTCTATTTCTATTTGATTTGGGATTGAATTTGGTTTATCTTTTTGATAAAGGAATGAGTGTTATCGTTTGATTCTATTTTACATTTATGTTTGATCGATTTAATTTGAGTCATAGGTGGACATGTATCCTCTGTGCTATCGAGAAGTTTATTTCATTAATGAACATGTATCCTCTGTTATTTGTTTGTTAACCACTCATTTTCTTTACTTCAGGAATTGCATTTATGTGCCTTAAATATATGTCATAACCATCATTTATATAAAAAGTAGATACTGATTGGAGGGTTATAATGAACTGGAATTGACATTTCAGGATTAAAAGTGAACAATGGCCAAGCCATCAACAAGTCAAGCAGGCTGAAACAAATCCACCAATGGAACTCTTATGACACTCAATAGTAATCTTTCTCTTTCTACATAAATGTTTATATCGGCATTCTGTAGATGGTTGTGAAAAATGACCTAACTGAACACCGGTATGTGAAACCACATAACTATGATATTACGCCTAAATTTATTAAAGACTTTCTCTGTGTTACTTATTAAAAGCATTTTGCAGGTATTGACTTCTATCCATAGGCAGGATCAACATTATGCACGAATGATGACTTACAGAACACAGGTGAGAGAATGGGACACACATTTCATTGCAACAATACATTTTCATAATGATAGTCAACATTGATATTCTTTTATCTCATGAAAACTTTGATACCTGGAGAGGTGCATTGGTCCCTCATTTTGCAATACATTTCCATTTTTAAGCCAAAAAAGTCTTCTGACTCTTGTGTCAGACGTCATATTCACCTTAATTCGGAAGCAGTTTAAGTCATAGATCAATAATACTAGACATCCATTATCGTTTGAGTCATGGAAACTTTGTTTCTTAACATATATTTGTGTGTAACTAAACGCTTCATTATCGTTTAAATATATATTATACTATATGTTTTTCAATTGTTTTTTTCATTCTTTTGCATTTTTTTTCATGAAGCTAGCCCGCCCATCTGGGCGGGCTATGAAACTAGTAACTTATATAAATAAATAGTTGACAGTTAAAAAAGTTGTAAAATATAATGTTAAAAATAAAACAATTAGGTGCAATATTCATTAGTGTTCCTTACTATTCATTGTTTGCAAATTAATATATAGGTAGATGTTTTTTCTTGCAAGATAAGCCTCGCTTTTCTTCCTTCCATTTCCAATGAGTCAATGACCGCTTCGAATCGGAAGTTACTTGATAAAAAGTTGTTACACCTGGGTATGAAACATGGATTCAATGACACAAAAGAAGTCAATATTATTTTGAATAAACTTGTTACCAAATGTCATTAACCACTAAAATGCTCGTCCTTCGAATAAATGATAGATGTATCCTCGTCTTTCTAATAGATGTTTCATAACGGGTTTACTAATTTTTAAATTCCTTGTAGCGTGTATACTAATTTTTTGACCAATATGAAACCATATGTTAAATTTGTATGGTATATGACATGTCTTTAGTCACACCTTTTCAATGTGATATTTAAAAGGCCAAAATGTATTTTATTACTTTGAATTTGGCTAACCGGAACTCCTACTACCTCAAAGTATAAAAGGTACATCATAGTACCTCAAAATTGGTAATATGGTTCATCTAGTACCCTAACCCTAATTAACTAAGTCACATGATTTTCACATGTGTTATTATCGTTAGTATTTAACGGAAGTTTTTGGGATGTTAACTAGGGTCACGTGACCTTACCTTTCCACTTTACTTTAATGTACATGGTTTTTTTTCCTTCAAAATTCTCACCCATGTCAACACATTAACTTTAAAAAAAACTCATATGTATTTGTATACTAACACATACGGATGGTATTGCAATTTTTATTTTGTTGAGATCAATTATGATGGTATGATTACAATCACAAACAGATGATATTGCAATTTTTATTTTGTTCTTAATATTAGTAGGCCATAATAGGCCAATAAAGTAGCTTCATATAAGCTAGTTTCATCATGGATATGTCTCTAACCATCCGTAAGTGTCTTCGTTGGTTCCCTATAGTAAAGACCATTAACATCTTCGTCTTTAAAACCCAAAACCATTAAATCAATGGTGAATGACAACTTGCATACACGATTCTCCTCCCTTTCTGTATTGACGTAATCAAAATCCTTATATTCGGTCGCCAAACCCCTTACCTTTTACCTAATAAAACGAGCTAAAAAGACCAATAATGACGAATAATACATGAAAAATGCATTGTATTTGTTTGTATTATGAATTGTGTCTTGCAGGTAACGGATACAACATATATGGAAAAAAAATATAGCAAAACGAACAAAACCAAGCACGGGAATGGAAAGAGCTTGAGAAAATAAAGCCGAAGGCGTATACATTCTTAATGGGCCAACTCGTTCCCATTTTATTGGGCCGGGTCAGCCCATTAAGTTTTTATACTTATTAAACCTTTACCTAAACCCTTTTTTTATTAAAAAGTCCAAGACCATTATCCATTTCCCAGTCCAAGCCCAATCCCAAGTCAAAGCCTACCATACCAAACCCGGTCAAAGTCCAAAGTTATAAAAAGTGGTAAAAAATAATCACTGAATATCTTTTTCACCTATTCCCTCTCTTTTACATTCACACAAACGAACACACAGGGTAAATCTCCACACCAATCACACATGCTCAAATGATTCTAGAAACCTTATCCCTGACACCCTTTGACACCCAATTTAGCCACGCTGGCAATCCTTGATCATCTGATTAGTTGAAAGGACATGGCATCAAATCAAGGGTTCAAAATGATGGAATGAAGATCAAGGGCTTGGATTGAATGGATTGGGGAGCGTCTCAAGGTCTAGAAGACTCTTCTCACAGCTATAAATAGCATAAGAATCACACTGTGTAACATATCTAGTGTAGGGTTAGAGTATGAGTAGTGTAGATTAGCTTATAGCTTATTTTTCTAGCTTATTGTCATTTATTTTAAGCAATTTCCTTTTCAGCAATGTAATTTCCTTTTTCATTTAATAAAATTTTGTTTCTTCAATTCCTGTCTTAAATTTCATTTTACATTTATGCAATTTACTTTAAAATGTGTTTGGATGTCATTTAAATAAGCAATAAGCTCTTTTATTCATTTAAGCTTTAACTTATTCAGCTAAGCTTCTAATAGCTTAACTGAATAAGCTACTCTACTTCATCTTCCCAAAATTTAGTCAATTAAGCTCTCTTATGGATGATAAGCCAAACAGGGAAGGGCTTATGGAACCTTACTAGCTTGTTTTTAACAAGCTAGAGCTAGTTGATAAGCTCTATTGAGCATTTTAGTTCCCTATTTAGCTAGGACAAAGGTACTATCTCTTTTACTTTAAATTTAGCTTATTGTCTGATTTGCTTATTTTCTGCTTAATTTGCCTTTTAATAACTTATCATGTTAGTTTTAAGCATAGTTTTAAGTTTAGAAAGAGTTTAGATCATGATTGCTTGATTTTAGTTAAAACTGCTTAATTTAGTTTAGCTTATTTAGAAGTACTTATTGGTCTAAAGTTTTTGCTTATCTTTCATTATTATGCTTAGTTAATAATCTGTCTTCGAAAATTAGGTCTTCTTAGAATCTGTTTAAGTCTTAAATGAGGTTTTATGGTCTTAAAGGGGTGTTTGGCACAATCAGTTAAAACTGCTTGTGTTGCTTTTAGTTATTAAGTCAAGTTTGATTAAGCTCAAATTAAGTCTTAGGTTTAGTTTTAGTAAGTCTAGTATTAGTTTTCTTAAGTTTGTAGTCTGTTTTGTAAGTTTCTTAAATCTGCCATTTTAATAGTTTTCTAAAAAGCCTTATTAAGCTAGGTCTTTTAATATGCATATCAAGTGTTGTTTTTGTGCTTAAACCAGCTCAAAATTTATCAAAATAAATCTGTTTTGGAATCATTTAGGCTAAGTTTAACCTTTTGAGTTCTATTGTCAAAATCTGTCAAGAGTTTTGAAGGTTTTTCTTTAGGGACTGTTAAGATTGATTCATAGCTTAATGTTGGATAATTGTTGTTTTGTCTAGCTTGTTGAATGTTAAATTTCAGTTATTTTAAGTTTTTCTCTAGATTGTCAAAGTATTTTAGAGTCCAAAAGCTTTGTTGCAAAAAGGTCAATCAGCATAAAAAGTCATAAGAATGTCTAGTATGCAGTCTGTTTTGATTTGAATTTTCAGCTTATTTAGTTGTTTAAATAGCTCAATTTCAGTTTCTAGTTGCTTATTAGGTCAAGGTCTTTAGCTGTTGTTAACTTTTTGTCTTTAATTTTGCTTATAAAGTCTTAATTTTAAGCTTAAAAGAGTCCTTTATTTTCAAAAAGTCAAAAGCAACTAGTTTAGTCTATCACTTTCTTTAAGTCTTTTCTTAGCTTATTTGTTTAGCTTATAATATGTTTTTAGCTTATTTGAGTTCTCCTAGTGTAAGTTCTTATTTGATTTTAGCTTTTTACCTTTTTCCTTAAGCTTATTAAGCCTTTTTCTTAGCTTAAAAATCTGTCAAAATCCATTTATTAGGTCTGTTGTCTTTAAGCCTTCTTATGTTTTCAGCTTATTTCATTTTGCTTATTTCTAGTTAATAATGCTTATTAGGTCTAAGCTTTAATCTGTTTCTAGCTTATTGGTCTTTGAGTTAGCTTATTGTGTCTTATAGCTTAATCTGTCAAAAGCTAAAAAGCTCTAAAGCTTTTTAGCTATTCTGAGTTTTTTTATTGCTTATTTCTGTGCTTATTTAAGGTTTTAAGAAAAAGTCATTTTTCAAAAGTTGCTTATTTTCATGCTTAAAAGCTTTTCCAAAAATTAAAAGTGCAAAATAAAAATGTTGGGAGTATAAGGAAGTCCCAGGCTCAAACCCGGGACCTCTACCTTAACTCCCAACACTTTTAACACACACACCACAACCAACTGTGCCCTTGGGTCTTTTCTGTTAGACCCTTGGGCAAATTTAGTTTTATACCATTTTAGCAGTTTTACTTAGTAGGCTTATATTGCTTATTTAGCAGCTTATTAGTATAGCTTATTTTCAGTTCTTATTTTTCTTAGATTAGTTATAGCTTAAAGTATTTTCAGTAATTTTCCTAGATTTTTATAAATTAGTTTACTATTTTTAATATTTTATTTAGATTAAATCTGGTTTTTAATTCATAATAAATAAAATAAAAATCAAAAAAGTATAATTCTTTTTTCTAAAATTATTTTTAGTCATTTAGGACCTTTAGAAATTAAATTTGCATTTTTAGGGTTAAAATTTGATAAATTAGGTTTGGAGTCTCGGTTTTAAATTCCCGTTATCGTTTTAATGCTTAATGTTTTAATTGCCTATATTCCTTAGATTTTTGTGCTTTTATTTGCTTTCCATTTGTGTTATTAAAATTAGAATCCAAAATCAAATCTTAAATCACAGTCAAGCTCGATTCCTGACAAAAACGTGAATTTTCATTCACCTCTCACCGAGGAGAACGATACCCGTGTTGATTACTTATTATTCTTTCCTAAGAGTAATTTGTATGATACTTAGCTTACGTATACGTATATGTATTTTATCTATTTTATACATTTGAGGGTTATTTGTTTGATACGTGTTTAAAACGATAATCAGTAATCATTAAGGAAAGAGTTATGATCCTTAATTCGCCATATTGTAGATTCAAGAAAATCTGTATGCAATTAGTTATCTTTATATAATTAATGCGTGTAGAAAAGAAAGATTTAATCATAGTCAATTGCTTGAGTAAGATTAAAAACTCTTGTCATCAGTCAGACATTAATATGTATACAATCTTGTCCTTATGAGCCTTTCTTCAAAAGAAACTCATTCTCACCTTTTAGTTTAACTGTTTGGTAAAAGATCAATCAAGCTCAAAACTTTGATTGCCTTTTTAAGACTGCATCTTGTCATTCATAGTTCTAAGATATTTATCAGATTCAAGATGTGATAATTTATCTTATTAGTTAGCAGGCTTATTATGACCCTCTAACTTATATTCCTCAGCATTAATATTAAAATATCAATCAAGTGATGAGGCATCGATGCGGATTTATGAATGAGAGTTACATTATACTTTGGTTCGACATTTTCATGTTTAACCTTAGTATGACATTCACAAGTGGATTTAGATGGTAACGTATTTTGTTCTTAAATCACTTCAAGATTTCTAGATGCTCCCACTTACTTTTGTAAGTAGAGAAATTTCTCTAAATACTAAGTATTTAAGCAACAATGAATTGTTCTTAATTGGGAAACACAAAACACATATTAAGTTCTCATATCTAGTTTGTTAATAATATGCTTCATAAGATTTTAACAAATTTCAGAACCTTAATCAAGACATAATAGGATTCCTTCCAAGAACCTAATTAGGGTTTATAGCAAAACCCTAATTCTTGTATCATCCTTTAACCGAAAACCTTAGCAAAGGTTTGTGTTACGTCGAGCTAGGAGGAACACCAAAACTACAATCTTTAAGCTAGGAAGTGTAGAAAAATCAAAAACCTAAAAGGGTTTAGGGTTCGATTGGTTTAAGTGGAAAAACCGAAAATCCCTAAGGGTTTAGGGGTTTCAATCATGGGTTGTCTTGAATACCTTTTAGGTTTGAACTATATTGAGTGTATCCATGACACACACAATTTTCTAACCTTGATAGATTTTGGAGGTAGAGCAATTAAAGTTATCATGAATCAAACAATATGAATATAGTTTGTTTCAACCTATTAGGCATACCATAATCAACGTGGTGTTTTATAAGTATTGGAATTGTGAGACTTCATCAGAATTCCATAGATAACTTAATTCTCTTTGGATCAAATACTTATCAATTGGGTTAAGCCAAATTGCATATTCAGTATTTTCTAACCAAGTGCATGCTATAGTGTATATTTCTTGAATAATACAAGAACTCTATGTTCACGTGTTCACAAGAAGACAGAATTGTTCAAGAATTATAAGTTCATGTGTTTACAAGAAAACAGAACATGTCAAGTATACATTATAAGTCTTTGAATAATTCTAGGACCTCATGTTTATGTGTTAACAAGAAGACATAACAATTTTACTACATACTTTATGTTATAAGTCATTGATTAATTCAAAGACTTCCTAATTATGTCTTAACTATAAAACATAATTATAGTAGCTAAAGTAGTTATGAACACAATCTCTTAAGTTCAATAGTAATTTCATGTTAATTTCATACTTCAAAATTATGATTATTATTATTTAACCACAATTAGATTGACTAAAATATGTAGTCAAAATGTTGAAGTAGCTTTACATTATATCATGACATTTGAATGTAATAGGGCAACAAACATCTTGTATGTTTAAGTCCTAGTAGATTTATTAGCTTTCTTACCTTGCGGTCAAGAGAAACCAATAATATGTTGTTCCTTGCACACACTTTGAGATTTCTCCCACTTGTGTAAGGTACAACATCATATTATGAAGACAAACAACACAACATGTGCTTGATTGTGTAAACAATATGATAATGTCATAGATATTACAAGTAGATTTAGAACCATAACGTTTAATAAGGAATTGTGGATTATTATTCTATAGATAACGTTTCGGAAAGCGACATCGGAAAGGCAACTGGTTATCCATAAAATAAAATGCAATTTTCCTAAAACCATGGTCGTTCATATTCGAAAAGTAATGAATTATTTCAAAGCAGGTTCGAAATAATATGGGTGACTAACAAGGAAATAAATCTCGTAGCTCCCACTGAAATTAACAACATTACATGAATGTCATTTCAGTAATAAAAACGCAATGCTCCCACTGGATTTGTCAACATTGTAAGTGTTACATCACCAGTAGAAAGCAAATAGCAATTTATTAACTTTCCTATTCTCTTAGAATGCCTATAAGTAGCAATGTACTTAGGTATTGAATAGAGTATATGAAGTTCTACTTATGTAGATGAGGGACTAGCCATTTATGCTTTCATTTAACTTGAATATAAGCATGCAATTCCTCCTTTATCGTCTACATAGCCACAAGGTTATTTAGCACTTTAAGGAATAACGTGAGTCCAAGAAAAAACATCTAGCAAATATGCTAGTAATTTCTTTACTCGTTGCGGTTTAAACTCATACATCGTGACAAGTGCAAGATGTCATTTATTTTGGTAGCTATAAACAAAATGTTTTCTAGGTACACAAAATATTTTTATCTTTCAATTATTTCAAGACCGAAAAAGGGTAATGAAAGATCGTAAGTGAGTTTAAATATAATTGAAGAAAAATTCAATTATATCCCTATCTTAGTTTTGTCAACTAAGGAGAAATGATAGGAGTAAGTCTCACTCTTCTTACCAGAAAAGGAGACTATGTTTGTCTTTTCTAAGAAAAACAAACTTTTGTTTACAAAGTATGTTGCAGCAACACAATTAATCAGAACATAGAAAGTTCAATTTTAGTATTTTCGATAATTAAATTCTTAATAGAATTAACTACCCAATTAATTACTAATTAAGACTAAGATCCAACTTGACCTCCCACTTATTACCAGAGGTCTGACCAGTGAGTAAACAAGTAGGGCAAGTGGTAAACGAAGATCGTTAATTGCATAAAAATGCAACTCTTAGACTTATGAGGCCGGTCAAAACATTAATCGACAAGTAATAATGTCAAGAGCATGTTTAGTTCTCATCTTATGCCTCGGGTCCAAGGTCTGACCAAGCATACTCGAATTAAGTCGACCAAGCAAGAACATGCAAAAATCGCCAGAGGTCTGACCAGTGAGCAAAATTCGCCATGGGTTAGAATGACCCTAAGGTCTGACCAAAGAGGCCAAGCCAAATGCACGTGTTCCTGGTTGGCTGGCAAAGACTTAAAATTTAACACATAAGGGTATACACATAAAGTGATAAAATGGCGTGTACAAAGAAGCATGCAAACAAATTTGTAGCACTAATTTGAAAAACCTTTAATAATGACATTGTAGTGACATGCCATGGTTCACGGTAACTCCAATCGAACGTACAAAGAAGCGGAGAATCAGGTCAGCGCGAAGCGTATTAAAAACCTGAATTCTTTAGGAGTGTTGACCACTTCCGCCTTAAACTTCTCTTATAGTTTGTTCTAGTGGATGAGTCGTACTTCCCATGAGTCCATAGCGTCCAGTTTTTTATTAGTCAATATATTTGATTGATATTTGATTAGTTACCTTCCTAAATTAGTTGATATATTTTTGGATGCTTTGTCATCATTAGTTGTATCGTAGTTATCTTGAGCCCAAGATAACTACGATACAGCTAATGATGACAAAGCATCCAAAAATATATCAACTAATTTAGGAAGGTAACTAATCAAATATCAATCAAATATATTGACTAATATTTTTAAGTTCATGAAAAACATGTTTCGTAGTTTTAGGTCATGTTAGAGCATCCATTATGATAAACATTTCTAAAGGTTTATAATTGTGTTATGACATTAATTTATAAACCTTTTAGTTTTATAAATCTATTTCCACTATGTATAAACCTTTTTAAGTTTTATAAACATCTCACATAATTCAAATGCATTAAATTTTAAAAAGGTATAATATCTTAGACATCTTCATGCCACACAAGCTTGAAATGGATGTTCACTATGGTTTACAAGTTTTTAGACCTCTTCATAATTTTATAAACCTTTTCATAAACCACCATAGTGGATGCCCTTACAAAAACATATTTTCCACAAAACACATAGCATGTCACAATGAATATGTTTTAGGCGTGTAGAATTAAAGACCGGTTTAATGTCATCTTACATTATTTATTAGTCCGTATTCTATTTGTTTAGGCATGTAAGCATGTAAACTAGTAAACAAATAAGCATGTAGGAACATAATAAACAAGATAACATTAAATAAAACGAGTAACAAGTAATAATCCGAGTACTTTACGAGTCTTCCCCAATTGGAGAACCATAAGACCCTCACTATGTTTTCATCAACTGCCTAGATCGCCCCATTCATCACAAATTAATGTGATTGAGTAGGTCTTATAGCCGGAATTTAAGAAACAAATCAAACTAGCAATTTAAAAGATCTAGCTTCCATAAAAATAAAATATTTAGTTTCCAAAAATAAAATATTTACAAGATTTTTTAAATAATTAGGAAGATTTTATAATCCTAAATAAACAAATTAAAAGAAGAAACAAATATAGCTAAATTAACAATTAATTTTATTCCTCTTTTAATTCTCTATTAACTTTTAATCATTAATCTTGAAAGATCTAGCAATTTTCTTTATTAATTTATGGTAAAGATTTGCATATCTTTACCATATTTACAATAAATCAATAATAAAGAAAAATAATCGCAGCATAATAATAATAAAAAATCAAATCTAAGCGTGTAACAAGGCGTAAAATTCGATTTTTAAGCGTGTAACCCTAGATGCCAAAACGAGTTGACTCGTGATGTCACTGTTGGATTTATTAATCTAGCTAACTAATTTAGCTACTAGTGTGAAGCGGATGGATCTAGTTATGGCAAGTAGGTTAACACATATTAAATAAGGAAAGCGTACCTTTTGCGATTATTCTTGAATACAAAAACGTCTAAAACAAACGCCTCTACGGTTGCTCACACAATCACGCCAACCAAGTATGTAAGAATTGCTAGTCTTAACCTCACGATCAAACACTCACGTGTTATTCAAAAGTAAACGCACGCCTTGCGTTCCTTTTTGAAGTCGAACCAAACAAACCCTAATTAAAAGGTTTAAACCCTAATTCGTTACCTTTGAGAAATCACCAAACAACCACTACGCGTATCTTGAATTTGTCAAGCAAGTAGTTCAAGCAAAGCGAGAAAAAACCTAATTCCGCGGTTTAACCCCGCGGTTTAGGTTAAATCACCGAAACCCTAAATCTAGCGATTTAGGGGAGGCGGTTTAGGTGAGAAAACCAAAAAACCCTAAAGGGATTAGGGTTCGTTTCGTGGGTTTTTAGGAAGAGGGAAGCACCGAATTATTTAGTGTTTTGAGAGAAGATAGAATGAAGAATGAGGGATATGAGGTCTGTTTATATAGGCACTCCAATAACCTTAAATCTTGTAGGAAAAGATTAGTATAATTCCCATAATTAAAACAAATCTTTTTCCTTCCTTGTCTCCTCCTATAACCGGCCACAAACACCCCTTCTAGAACCTTGGGGTGTTTCGGCCAAACAAGCCACTCCTTAAGGTTCGGGTTTTGTCCGGTTTAGTCCCTCGGTTCTATATTTAGAATGTACATTAAATTAATTAAACACGTAACTAATTTAACGACTATTTAAATATATTTCGTGAAGTAAACATACTCTTCGTGTATTAACGTGTGTGCCCCCAATAGGCTCACGTATTTCTAACGTATAACTTACGGAACCGACTACTAAATTCCAACAAAATTTTTGTTAAAAACTAACGATAATAACCCATGTGAAAATCATGTGACTTAGTTAATTAGGGTTAGGTAGGGGTGAGCATCGGGTCAGAACCGACCCGAACCGAAAAAACCCGACCCAAAACCGAAATAAGGAATTTTGCAAACCGAAAACCGAACCGAGTTAACCTTATATAAACCGAAACCGAACCGAATAAGGTCGGTTCGGTTCGGTTATGTAGTTCGAAACCGACCAAGTGTCGGGTTTGAGCCGAACCGAACCGAACCGACAAAACCGAAATATATATCCAAAATCGAAAACCGAACCGAATAAGCTCGGTTTGGGTCGGTTTGTCAGGTCGGGTCGGTTTTCGTTTTAGTTTGGTCAGCCCTAGGGTTAGGGTACTAGATGGACCATATTACCAATTTTGGGGTACTATGATGTACCATTTATACTTTAGGGTAGTAGGAGTTCCAGTTAGCCAAATTCAAGATACTAAAAATGTATTTTGGCCTATTTAAAATAATACAAATGGGCAACTACTATGTTGGATAAACGTTATTTAGAAGCTAAACAATTAAATTATAATGCATTAATGTGGTTATTGTTTTTGTATATTTAAAGCTGTGTTATTTGTGTAACTTTGTAATATCATTGTATCATCTTACGATTAATTACTTTTTAGCAAGTACATGTATAATTGTTCAATATGTATTATTAAAGAGTTTGTGTCTTAATGGTATTTCTTGTTGTGTGATAAGCTACTAAATTAAATTGTTCCAGGTTTAAGTCTTGCTTAAATGATTTTATCAGGTGGGCACGTAAGATCGTACGATCTTATGGTGTGTAACTCACCTAGTGTGAGTTCTAAATTATGATGGGCCCCCTAATTTTATATCCGTTATATACTAAAAAAAAAAATTAAATAAACCTCTCCCTTTTTACTTATAAATACCCACTACTTCATCCATTTTTATACATAACTCTCTTTTCATACACACTTCTTACATTCCTCATTTAAACAAAATGAATTCGTATACGTTAATGGGCATAGATGTAGAAGAATGAGAAGAAGTTATTAGCTGTAAGAAGACTTTTATTAAACTAGTGATTGCGTTTATTAAGCGTAGATGACGAGCAAACCGACTGACAAGAAACAGCATAACTCGATATCGTTTTGGTGCTCATGAGCGTTTAGTCGCCGCTTTTTTTAGCGAGGACCCGATGTACGATGCATTAAAATTTCGGAAGATGTTCTGAATGGCTCTCCCCCATTTCAACCACATAGTTACTGCTGTAATTAATCACGATCCATTCTTTCGTAGTAATATGGATTATGCCGGAAGACAAGGCATTTCCGGGTTGCTAAAGTGCACATCTACAATTCGTCAATTGGCATACGGCGTTCATGCTGATTTTCTAGATGAATATATGCAAATTAGCGAGAGAACTTCACGTACGGCTCTTGATCATTTTTATCTAGTTGTTATGGAAATTTATGGGACTGAATTTTTAAGAAAATCCACGGTGACTGATATTGAAAATCTGTATTTGCATCACGAAGAAAAGCACGGGTTTCCGAGGATGTTAGGAAGACTTGATTGAACGGATTGGGAGTGGTCCGGTTGTCCGTACACATTGAAAGCGCAATACGTTAGACGTGATCATGGTCCGAATCTGTTCATTTTGCTTGAAGTTGTTGCGTCGCAAGACTTATGGATATGGCATGCGTCTTCGGTGTTGCCGGGTCGAACAACGACATCAGCGTTTTATATCAATCACCTTTATTTAACGATCTCAAAACCGGACGAGCACAAGAGATTCCTTTTGTGGCTAACGGCGTAACTTACCGAAGTGGATACTATCTTGTTGACGGGATATACCTGGAGTTGGCGCCACTCGTTAAGACGATTCCAGAACCATCTGATGATGACCACAAGCGAATTTTGTTTAAGGAAAAGTAGAAATCGGCAAAGAAAGATGTGGAACGAGCGTTTGGTGTTCTGAAAAAGAAATGGGCAATACTAGCCAATCCTACACGAGCGCTAAAAAATGATAGGATTATTAATATGATGTACACATGCATCATATTACATAATGTGATTCGAAAATACAAAAAATATGCGATATCTCCCAAATGGTTTTCGGAGGAAGCACATCAACCGGACGACCTGTTATGAAACGAGGAACAAGTGCAACAAGTTTATGAGGTGGATCAGATCATCACAAGCACATCAAAACCTTCGACACGATTTGATCGAACACTTGTCTCTTAATGTTTAGTTTAAGCTTTATATGGAATATCTTTTTAATATTTGAAGTCTTTGTAATGTTTTTAATGTATGAATAAAGGTTTTTAATTTAGTTTACGTATTAATTAATTTCGTACGTTTACGTTTACGTTGATATTTACGTTTTTAGTTTATGAATAAAAGTATTTAAATAAAAAAATGTGAGTAAGGTGAGTTTTAGTTGTAAGGTGAGTTCTTATTACGGTTTAAATGTGAGTTGTGGTGAGTTTTAACAAATCCCCTCTTAACAACACCCAATAGAGTACATATTTGTTTTTCACATTGTTGAAATTTAATCGTAAAATGAAACTCTAATTAAGATATTTAATCGTTTTATTTGGGAGGTTAAAAGGGAAATTACGTATAATTTTAGTAAGGATGTTTTAGCTTTGCGTTTCATTGGAGCATTATCACCTTTTTATCCTTTTCGCACCCAGTAATTAAGGATTTGAAATCACGTTGACTTTTATCAAGATTTTATGGCATTGAAGAGACAATTTAGTCTAAATCAACTTAACCGAACGGTAATTTCCTTTTTCCTTCTTATCTACTCCTTATGTGAAAGATGACAAGAAATAATCAAAGCTTATTCTAGAATGATATATTTGTTGTTTTTACACTTGAGTCTCTCTCTAATACATTTATTAGCTAAAATACATATTAGCATTAAGTTTCACGATTTACTTGTTTTACATTGGTCAAAAGACAGGCAGATGATAACTCATATGATGGGTTGACATTTTATATATTTTAGTTATATTAGGTAATTTATGCAAACCTTTTGAGGTTTGACCCAAAAAAATCTTCATGTGCATAAATTTCACAAATTTGCACAAAAAGGAGAGTAAATTGTATAGATGAACCTCACCAATGTGAAATCAAGTATGCGGTAATTGCAAATCGTATACTTTGCTTAAAAAGTTGACAACAATATATTTGGTTATAAATAAATTCAAGATTCAAATTTATCTTTTCATAGAAAAAGCAACATGAATATATACATTTAAGTCGAATCTTACATTATAAGTGATGCTTGAGCATACACAGCCCTCAAATATTTAATCGTCGCTTTTATATAATTTTTAAGTTATTTGACTAATAATTGTAACTAAACTAGAGATCAAGTTGGACAACTACGAATTATAAGAAATAGTCTTGATATAAATTTTTTTTTGAACGGCAAATTAAATAGAACCTAGCAAGAGAGTAAGGGATCAGAAATTACAAAAGAGATTAGTTGGGTTGTGTCAACCAATCTATCCCAAGAAAAAGAGCTAGTTACATTACTAAGCAATCTTAAGGCAACTAAAAACACCAAAAATTCCAAAAAATAGCACGGGGGGGGGGAGACAATACAATATACATTTCAGGGGGGGGAAAAAATCAGCACCGAAAGTCGCGGAGATCATTATTGCAAGGTGGTCTCGGCGGAAAGTAAGTTTTTTTCTTTTTTAAGGCTATTATAACTGGTTTTCCTAAACTCCAAATATGCTCACATAGCTACATTAGGAAACACTCCTATCAAGATAACGCTTAAGTTTACACGAGAAACAAAACGAATGCCGGAAGAACTCAACATCCCCAATCGGAAAAAAAGGAGACATGATTCCACTTTTATAATCTCGGAACTAAGATCCCTACACGGCATATCTTACGCGGGGATAAAAACTTTCTAGTCTATTTATAGATTTATCCACATTTTGATTAGAGAAATGGGAAAGCATCTTGGTACCCCGAACTCCAATTGGAACAAAGGTAAGAGAATCTAAATCAACCCCATGTTTGCAAGATTAGAATTTAGTAGGAAGAAACTGATCATAGACGAAGGAGTCGGCAAATTTTATCGATTATATGGATATTTGTATTTTCTGTTCCTCTTGATGGGATATACTATCACACCAATTTTAAGTCGTTAGGCCTTAGCCGAGGATAAAGGAAGAATTACTAATTATCTTTTAGGTAGAGGTACCTAATATCTTTATTCTGAAAACATATCTGTCACCATTTACATGCAGCTCCAACCTTTCATTCGCAAAAGGAAAAGAGATTTATCGTATCAAGAATATGAAGATAAATCCCCCGCACTGTTGGACGCTAACACCTCAACGAAAACTCTTCATGAGAAAAAGCTTAATGTCAACTATTAGTATAGCGAATTAGCTCCCATTTTAACTAGAAAACAGAAACTTCTTTGTCTAAACTTCTTTGTACTATTCGAGGGAATGAGTCTGATACTTAAATATAGAGCGCCAATTCCAGCAACCCAAAAATTCCATAGCCATGATACCGGGATTGTTGCAACGCATTACCAAAACACGTTTCTTTCTCAGCATCACTCGGTATTGTGTTTCTTTGTTTTTCGCGGAAACAAAGTCGAAAAACCTATTATGGCGTTCGTGGATCAGAAAACTTTGACTTCCGAAGAATAAACTCCAATTTGAAGTATATTTATGTCGAATGAAGATCAATCAGTCCCGTATTTAGCTCTTAATAACGCGAGGACCATGATACATCTTGGAAGATAAACCCGAACACTCCCAATTAAGAAGTAAATGCTTTCTATTGGAGCATATGGAATGGAACACGAGAGGACCACGTCTTTTCTTAGAAGCCAAAACTCTATCCCATGCGACCCAAGTAATTTTCCTCTCCGACAAATCAGCTCCATTGAAAAACTTACTACGAATCGATTCCATATCATGTAAAACACCTTTAGGAACTTTGTAATAGGTTATTTAAACAAAAGTTAATACCATGCATCGTTTATTCATCATTCATTCATTTGATTATTAGTTAAAAACAGTCAGACACACTAATCATAGTAAGAATCACAAAATAAATTTTGATACTTATCTGGAAAATTAATTACGGCATTTTGATCAAGTTATAGCATTTTGATAATTAATTATTGTTGTCTGAATACAATGCAACATAAGAAGATAACGTGAATTATTTGAGAAATGCTAGACTCACACCATTTTTACAAACAAACATTCACACTCATATGTGGCATGTGAAATGTACCAATTAGGTTGCATGAAATTTTTTTTTTAATTGAAAAATACTACATCCACAAAATTTTTACAAACAAAGTTTCACAAAATGACTTGTCACCAATCAAATTAATCTTAATCAATTCTCTCTTTACCTTTTTACATTCATAACTCCCAATGGATGCATGACAAATCATTTTGTGAGAAAAATTTTTGTAAACATTTTGTGGATGTAGAACACCTCTTTTTAATTTTTACCCTTCATAATTATATGCCACATGTGGGTGTGGATGTTTATTTGTAATAATGGTGTCAGCCTAGCATTGCTCGAATTATTTACCCTATTATTTGGTAACTTTATCTTAATACATTATTTATGATGATAAGTTTAAATTTAGTATATTGTCTACATTTGACTAATGGTATGTAAAACACGGAAAATCAAAGCATCAAGTTCATTGACGGTTTTGATAAATATACTTGATGCTTTTAAATTTGATTGTGAAGCTAAAATTTTACATGTTTTAATATAAAGTATGACCATGAATCATAAGTATAGCTGACAAACTCATACAACTATAATCATAAAACATATAAAATATCAACTGTGTACCTAACAGTAATAATATCAGTCTTCCAAAGTTGAAGTCAATGGTTCGAATATAATATAGAACATATTTAAAGAATCTATTCTCTTCATATGATTTCGATAATACTTTATAACATAACTTATAAAACAAAAGAAATAAATAAAAATTATACGTATATTTAAAAAAAATAATGTCTAAGACCCGTACATGCACGAACATTAAAACTATTACATTCTTACAATATACCTCAAATTGTATTACGACAAACCACTATAAAAAAGATGGTCAAATTATTATTCCGTATTAAATACGTGGTAGCTTTTTAAAAAAAACAAAAATACGTAGTAGCTTGTAGCTACTATTGGTCAATGTAACGTAGTGTTTTGTATGATGTAATGAAAGTTGGAATGAAAACGGTTATTACGATTGAATGAAAAAATCTTGTTTGTTTACAATTATACAATCTAGTGCTTCATTACAGTGAATGACTCATTACATAAAAAACTACCATTTTCATTCCATGGGGCCCCATCCTTTTTTTCATTACGTCCGTAATGTAATCAAAATTACATAAAAGTCCACCATTAACTAACCACATTAAAACATTTCTTATTAACTATGGACATTTTAGTCTTTTTCTTATCGATTGCATTACGTCATATCATACCAAACAAACATTATTAAATAAGGGTAATGAATTATTACATTACATCATTTATTCTATTACGTCGCTTATTCCATTCATTCAATATTTTATTACATCCTACCAAACGAACCCTAAAAGTTACAATAGTATGAAATTCGTATTACAATTTTTTTTAATAAATAGATAATTTTATCTAGCTAAAGTTCACTGACACGCACAAAAACCGTGAATTAGCTGAGCAAAAGTTAAAAGAAACCAAAAAAACAAAAATAAACATTAGTTCCACACATATTTTACACAAAAACTTTCACATGCACATGTATAAAACCCCCCTTAAAAAGCTCTAAAAATAATAGCGACTAACGAATACCCTACAAACTTCAAATCGATCGTTCTAAATCTGTAATTCAATCCTCCTTATTGTTATTGATTCCTTGTTTGTTTTTCTAAATTTCTTAACATAACATTAATTGTTAAGTCTGTCCGCTGTAAGGTTTGTAACGATTTTTATCGATCGTTCTTAACCTTACTTCTAACATTCTTATTATTAATGATCGTTTGATCTTTTATAAGTTCTAAACAAGTTCTTTAACTTTTAGGCTTGCGCGAATTAAGGTTTTATGCGTTTTATCTTTTAGGGTTTTGGTTTTTTTTTTTTTTTGAACAGCGGATTTTATTAAAAAACTAGCAAGAAGCTAGAATTACAGAGAAATCAAAGAAGGGTTTTTAAGCCAATCATCATGGAAAGGGTAGGGACGTTGGTGTTAATTTGGTGATAATGTTAGTAAATGACAAAATATATCTATTAGTGAGCAAGAACATTCAGCTGGTTAATAAGGTTAAGCAAATGTGGTTTGATCTTGTTGTTACGTGTTATTATAGTAGATTTGAGCCAGCCTACTTCAAGTCTGGCTTAGAAACTACTGGTGGTGAACCGAAGCGGTACGTGGACACGATTTGGGGGCTAATCGGCAACATGATGGTAATCATCGTCCTTATTCTTTTGCTAGTTTTCTTCATGAGGAGTCTAGTCGAAGAAAGGTGAATATTCGCACTCTTGAGGCGGAAAAAACGATTTGGCTGATGTTTTAATTCTCATGTTGTCGGTTTTAGAAGTTTAGGCAAGGTTTGATAATATGTTATATGGGTATTTTCTTAGGAAGAAAGTAACGTTTCCGGTTGTGGAAATGTATATTTTGAATGCTTGGCATAAATATGGAGTTCAAAAGAGTTATGGGGGATAAAAATAACTTTGTCCTAATTTAATTTTCTTCTTCTATTGGGTTCGCGGTGTTGGTAGATGGACCATGGTCTGCTGATATTGTAATGCCACGTTCTCTTGAGTAAGTGGAATCAATTTCTCAAGTTGTTAAAGAGGAACTTCATATGTTTCTTGTGTGGATCATATTTCATTGCTTTGGCCATTGCATTGAATTTTCTAATACGGGGCTGAGTGTTGTCGCCATCGTTTTTGGTACCCATTGTGTTAGATTCGTGTAATGTAATTACATGTGTTCAATCTTGGAGGCGTATGGACTATGCGCGAGCTTTAGTGGATATACAGGCTGATCGAGCTCTTAAGGACCCAATGGTGATTTTAGTTCCTAACTCGGATGGTAATGGTGTCACTATGCATACTATTAAGGTAGAATATGAAAACCTTTGCCCTTTTTGTGTTTTGAATATTTCATCAATAGTCATTTGACTATTTGACTTTTGTCAGTTTATTTAGATTTTTTTACCGTGTTACGTACGGTAGTTTGTTTTTGGTGCAGCGTTTAGTTTTTGGTTTGTGTGTCTAGGTTGATAACATTTAGTTATCTTTAATTTCTGGGTTTTAGGACTTTTTGGGTCGTTCTGTTTGTTGGTTGATTGCTTTGTTGTAAGTTTTTTTCACTCATGGTGTTTGTTAAGTTTAGGTCTGCGCGGGTTTCGTATCTGGTTGGTTCGTGGTGAGTCTTTGGTGTTGGTGTCATGGTGTCTTTACAAGTGGATTTCGGTTTCGATTTAATTACTTGGTTTTCTTCTAATTTGTCAGTTAGTATTGCTATGTTACCGTTGGTTGTTGTGGTGATTTGAGTTGTGGTGTTTGAGTAAACCTTGGTTTATCCCAAAACTCTTGGGGTGATCAACGTGGTGATTTTTATGAGATATACTGATGATTGAGTGTTTATTGTGATTAATAATTCTTTTGGAATGTATTATGTGTTATGTGTAATCCGAGGTGTTGGTTTTGGGACCTTTTGTGTGAAATTTTAGAATGCCGAAAAAAGCAAACGAGTCTGACACGTCGTTAATGTCCAAATGTGTTGAAAGTGTAAAGTGAAAATATATCGTGTAAATACTCTAGGTTAATAGAAAAGTGTTTTTAAAGCGAATAAAAAAGCTAATTAACTTTGGGGTAAATTTTACGGTTGTGTTTTACGAGTATTTAAGTGATCCCGACACAAAAGAAAGGACCCGAACACCATAGGATGCATATCGTCAAGAAATCAAGTGGAGGCATAGATGCTATTCTAGCTAATGTGTCTCTAAGTTGGTACATTAAGATACCTTATCCTCCACATTTTTTTCATAATCACATTTTTGATTTCAAAAAAACACACACACACCTTGGTGTGTGCTTGGGTTCGTCCGCACCTACAACAACACAAACACATAAATTTTTGATCAATAAAACATGAAGACATAAATATTTGGGGTTGATTCTAGTGTTTGGCTATTCATTAAACAAGTTTGGGTTGTCCGGTTCGTGTCGAAATCTACTAATTTGAAGATTTTCTTGTAAGTTTTCAAATTAAAATTTCGTTTGTCCTTTTGGGTTTATTTTGATGCACAGATGTTAGTTGTACAAGTTGATCGTTGTGAAAATTGATTTTTGGAAGCGAAACGAAAGAAAGGAGTGTTTTGTGTTCGTGTGAAATAAAAAGAAAAAAGAGGGTTTTTGTAGTTTTGTGTTGTGGTACTACTTATTTCTGTTTTAATCTTTCCTTTTGTTTTTCTCGTGCGATATTTTTGTTGTGTTTTATTGTGCGTTGTATCGTTCCTATTATAGCTCCATTTGTGAGTGATAATATATGATGATAGAATGCTTATTTTTGATAGTAGCTTGTATAGCTTATTCGGGCTTATTTTTAAGCTATTTCTTGGCTTATTTTGGGCTATAGCCACGAACCAACTTCCCAAAATCACCAGAAGTGATTTTTGATTATTTTTGTGTTATGGCATATGTTGTGGACTATTTTTGAGGCTTATGGTAGTAACCAAATGCGATACGTAGGGGCTTTATTAGCTTATTTCAAGCGTAATATACGTATTTGGAGTTTATAGACTCAACGGCCCACTAAGTCCTATTTGCGTCGCGGCTTAATGGAGGGCTTTTTATAGTCCAGATTATTTTTACATATAAGTATATACTTATATATGTAAACGGACTTGGTTTTGGACTTGAATTATACTTTGGACTTATAAATGTCCTAATGGACCCTTGTTGGGCCTTGAGGCCCAATAAGCGATATTTAGTAGTTATGAGAATTTTGACGGACTTTTGAAAGTGGAAATATATTTACGAAGTGATGTTGAATGATATTTTGGAGAAAAAGTGTTGGTAAGCATTAAAGATTGAGATTTTGGAATTTTGTCGAAAAGTGTCGAATTTGTGAAAATTGATGAAAATAAGGTTTAAAACCTTGGAACCATTGTGTTAGTTACGGGGTCATGTCGAATTTCGTAAAAAAGGTATCTACTACTTAGAAATTTTCTAAAACATGCATTTTTGATTGTTAAATAAAATAATATTTAATTATTTTATTTATTTAATAAATTCACTAAAAGACGAAAAATATAATTTTTCTCGAAACTTCTCTAATGTGTTTATTATGAGTAAACATTTCATTTTCAACCGTATAATGATTATTTGAAGTGTCTAATGTTACCGAATGGACTTGTCGAGATATATTTATAATTAATAATTATAAATATTTATTTATATTACTTATCTATTTACGCTAAATAGTATAAGTATGTATTATCGAGGAATGAGATTGATATGATTGTGGAGTTAAGTCGTCAACCACCACACCACTAAATTGTTTTGGGTAATTGTACAACGCGTCTAAACTCTATGCATCAAACGTGAAGATTGTTTTGGAATTGGATGATTAAATCGGGACATTAACTGGACTAGATCGTGTGCGGGCATCGTTGCATTTGCTTGTGTGATTGAGATTGTGTTGCTAAAGACTTGCTTGAGGTGAATTCTCGTAGCCTCACTTTTTACTGGTTTTCCGTTGGGGGAAAATGATACTCAGATGTGTTTTGAAATGATTTGAATTGATCTGTGCAAAATGTGGTTTTGTTTTTGGGAAAATATATGTGCTTATGACTGCTATGTGAATATTATGTGTTGTATGATTGTTTGGAGCAGATGGGTACGCCTAACCAATATTTGTGAGATTATTGGATCTGATGGGTATGCCTACCCAGTATTTGTGTGATTATTGGAGCGGATGGGTACGCCTATCCAAGTTTGTGTGAGGTCCTGCCCTAATATTAGTGCTCCAGCTGGTAGGCCCTTTTGGTGCGTAAGTGACATATGGTTATTGATTAGCAGTGATGCTAAGGCTGTTTGCATATATTCACTGTCATATAGCACTATTGTCTACTATTAAAATATTGGCACAACTTTTGGGTTTAAGGTCAAACCTATGAGCTCACCAACATTATTGTTGACGTTTTCGAGTATCATTTTCAGGTGAAGTGAAAGAAGAGTAGTTTGGTGATTGATAGCAGACTTAGAAGTATCTCGTGTGGCATTTCGTTTGAAGTCTTGCTTGCTTGTTGCTTGATTTTAGTTTCGGATGTTTTGGAATAAGTTTAGAATATGGTCCCCTGTGTGGGCATTTGAGTAATTGTAAGAGATTGTGGATTTTTAGTTGCGATTTGGGACATCACTCGAGTTTGTTCGAGTTTGATGGTCTTCATAGCACTTGGAGTTTATGCAATATAGTTTTCTCTATTTTGTATCTTGTGTTATGATTGATCATTATGTTGCATTCCCGAGTTTCCGCCATTGTCGGGGTGTGACAGATTGGTAATCAGAGCCAAGGTTATAGAGAACTAGGTGGTTTGGCCTAGACTATAACCTAAGATCCGTCGTTTAGTTGCGTATAGGATCTATGTGCGTGGTGTTCCACTTTTGTGTGCCTTTGTGTGTTCGCGGTTTGGTGCCTTAGTTATGTCAGTCATTGAAATGGGTGGGCTCAATATTAAATATGAATGGGAAAGGATGCGAATATAAGTACGGTGGCCAACGTAATTATAAGCGTATCACAACTCACTCATACTTATTAATGTTGTTCACACAAATCGATGTTGACAGCGTATGGTGGTGTTATGTGTATATCTGTATATATATATATATATATTAAGATATTCTATATATATGTGCGAGTCTTCCTACTTACCTAACGTTGCCCATGTTCTCCCTTGCATAGATAATGCTGCCAAGAATGAGGACCCGAAGTGCTGGTCGGCAGGGGGAACGGGTGAACGGGTTGGTAGAGGTGGAAGGGGTAGAAGACCTAGGGAAGGTAATGATGAGCGTGTTGATGAATTGAATGGTCAAGGAAATGACCAGGGTTTGGGAGCTAATGGGGGTGTAGAGGGAGTCAATGGGAATGTAGAGGGAGCCAATGGGGGTGCACCCGACTTCTCGACGATCATTGCCTAGCAATTGCGGTTTATAAAAAAAGTGTTTTTGTAAAAAGTGTTTTTTTTGTCTTTTAAAAAGTTGTAAAAAATGGCTTTTAAAAAAGATTTGGGAATTAGGGGAAGTCCTAGGTGAGCAAGGCTCAAACCCGGGACCTCACCCCTATTCACCAAACGTTTTATACACCAACACTCACTACCACTAGCGCCCTTGGGACTTTTTCGTTAGTTCTTGCATAGTCTATATACTTATACACGTTTTCACCCCTTTTTCTTATAACCAATTCGAAGCTTATTCAAGCTTTTTCGTAGCTTATTCGATAAGCTGGCTTAACCAGCTTATTTTTCCTAGGATCTTTATAACATTTAGGACTTTTGTAGAATTTTTCAGATTTTTCTAAAGTCATTTGTTATTTTTCTTTAATTTTCGTAATTTAAAATTTTAGAAAATCATTTAAAAATAGTTTAATTAATCAGAAAAATACAAAAAAATAGTTTTTAGATTTAGAATAAATAGTTTTAGGTTTACAACTTTTAAAATCATTTTTATCATTTTTAGATTTTAAATTTTTCATTTTTAGCATTTTAAATTATAGAACCTCTTACTCGCCATGTTGGCTCAGGTTAGTAACCGAGGAAATGTTGGAAATCAAAATGGTAATGTGGTTAATGAGAACGTTCAAGAGAACGTTAGGAATGTGATAGTGAATGGAAACCGGGTAGGTTGTTCATATAAGGAGTTCTTAGCTTGTAACCCTGAGGAATGTGATGGCAAGGGAGGTGATGTAGTTCTTACTCGTTGGATTGAGAAAATGGAGTCTGTGCATGATATGAGTGGTTGTAGTAATGACCAAAAAGTGAAATACACTGCTGGTTCATTTGTGGGTAAGGCTTTAACGTGGTGGAACTCTCATATCTGTACGCTAAGTTGGGAAGTTGCTGTTAGTATGTCATGGAATGACTTTAAGTTTATGATGATACAAGAGTTTTGTCCTAGTCATGAGATGCAAAGTTGGAATCTGAGTTGTGAAATCACGTCATGGTCGGGGCTGGCCATGCTGCGTATACTGCTAGGTTTCATAAGTTGGCTAGGTTAGTTCCTCGCTTGGTAACTCCTTAGAGTACGATGATTGAAATGTATGTGTATGGCCTTGATCTACAAATCCGTGGGATGGTGGCAGCAATGGAGCCAAAGACTATACAGAAGGTAGTGCAGATTTCTGGTGCACTGATCGATGAGGCTGTGAGAAATGGATCAATTAAGAAAGTTTAGAAAAGAGTAAATGTGGGGAAACAAGCAAGGATAAGAATGGTAGGGATGACAATAAGAGGATTAGGACTGGGAATGTTTTTGCTACTACTGTAAACCCTATAGGAAGAGAGAATATGGGTACTTGGTCCAAGTGTACCACCTGCAACTCCTACCATGCACCTAGAGGACCTTGTCGCACATGCTTCAACTGTAACCGCCCGAGTCATTTGGTAAAGGATTGTAGAGGTGTGCCGAGGAATGTGAATCCTGTCATTGCTAGAAATCCAACTGTTAGAGCATGTTATAAGTGTAGTAGTACCGACCATGTCAGGCCAGCTTGTCCTAGATTGAATAGGGCACGAGGCCCGGAAGAAAATCGTCCAAATCAAGTTGCTGCTAATAACGAGGGTCAGGGTCGTGGAAACCAAGGGAATCAGGCTAGGGGTAGGGCATTGATGTTGGGAGCAGAGGAAGCTCGCCAGGATCCAAACGTTGTGACGGGTACGTTTACTTTGAACAATCATTTTGCCACTACCTTATTTGACTCTGGTGCCGACTATAGTTTTGTTTCTACTACTTATATACCTCTGTTAGGCTTAGAGCCCAGTAACTTAGGTTTCAAATATGAGATTGAAATAGCTAGCGGGAAGCTAGTAGAGATTGATAAGGTTATTAAGAGTTGTAAACTGAAAATCAAGGGTCATGTCTTTGACATCGACTTGATACCTTTTGGACATGGGAGTTTTGTCACACCCATAGACGGGGCATGGACGGAATACGTGTCCGAGGGCGTAACGTCATAAACAATCCGAACACAAAGCAATAAAGAACGACCACTAATCATGGACGTTTGAAAAATAGTTGTACTCGTTGCATAAAGAAAATAAATTTAAGTTTTACAACCGGTCATAAGAGAGTTAAATGTAGCGGAAGCATAACAAAGTTTGATAATGACAACGAGTATATAAATAGATAAGTCTTGAAATCGGCGAAGTCACATAGCACATAGACTCCATTTAGCATCAACAATCAAGCCAAGCTAAGCACCTGAGAAAACATGTTTAAAACGTCAACATAATGTTGGTGAATTCATAGGTTTAAGTTAATACAAGAGTGGACCACAAGATTTCAAAACGCATGCGACTACTATAACAGATACAACATCACATAAAAAGTATTTACTGTTACGCTAAGCTCATGACACCGATGCTAATAAAGTAGGGCATATCATATCATATCATGCCACATAGTATTCCTGCCCTTAACTGGTGTCCCAAACCAAAGACTACCACAACGCACAATCGACATGACATATATCTGTTTGTTCTTCGTTAAGTGGAACCAAAGCAGATAGGGGTAATTAGTCCCAATAGATCTATTTACGCATTCGCGCTCACTTAACCAATCCAATTGGCCATAGGTGACTAACGGTTCATGATAGTTCGGGCAATAGTGGTTTGTAAGTAACTTAGGCAACACATAAACATGTAAAACTCACGTTGAGAACTTGTGTCCAATTTTAAAAGCAAACAATGTTTCTCACCCCAAAGTATAAAGCATTTGAAAATAGGTAAAACGTGAGGCTATGAACTCACCTTAAGCAAGTGGTGAATCGATAATCAACGAGGAAGAAATAAGCCGAAAGGTCCTACACGCGACCTAAATAAATGACGCGTCTTAGGTAAACGAAAGATAACCGAAACTTGTACGACACGCTTTCAAGAGAAAAGACATCCATATGTGTTTGTGCTTTAGTTTGTTTAATAAAGTATGACTAAATAAAATTATAGAGTTTTTCGTCAAGTCTTGGCGTTCATCCAAAAATTACTACTTTTAGAAAGTTTCTATTTTAGGAAAGTTTTTAGTTTCAAGACGTTAATACCGTCCCCTATATTTGTTAAGTTTCCATATAATCAAATGCGCTAACTAACCATAATCGCTTAACTTCCAAGTCCGATCCGTTAAATTTTACCAAACTTACTATTTTTAGTAACTTTATCGCTTTTCCTAAAATACGTTAATGACGTCTTCAAATGATGCTAATCTATATATATATATGTGTTACTATATGTTTCGCTAGTGTTTAGAAAGTCCAAAAATGTCCAAAAGTGTCCGAATACCCTTTTTACTATTCACATCAGCACACTATTCATTGGGTTTTGCCGAAAAATGTTTCAAGTTTCATTTGGTTATAACTTGGCTGTTTTAAAGCCGATTTTAAAGTGCGATATGTAAAAAACTATCTATTCGAAACAAGCTCTTCAAAAACTACTTTTACGCATAATAAAAACATTTTAGGTCACTCAAAACCTCAAAACTAATTTAGGACAGCAAGCTCTTTTTGTCAAAAACGCAACCAAAATCCACCCAAACTTCACAATAGTGCCTAATCTAGCCTAATCTCCGTTCACAACTAATCCACAACAAAACCACACCTAAATCTAACCTAATCCCCTTCATTTCTATTGTTGCAACCCACTTTTCAAATCATCTCACCATAACTTGTAAAACAACAAACATAATACTTCCATTTTTATAAAAGTTGTCAAGATGTTAATCATTTCTTTTTATAAAAGTAGCACAAACACATGGACTCTTAACCTTGAACAATACTCATAAGATTCAAATAAATGAAACAAGAGGTGACCAAGAAATACTTACAAGAATGAAGGAAACAAGTAGAAGTCACAAGATCTACACCCAAGATGACTAGATCTATAAACCCACTTATAAAATTAGAAACCCTAATTTTATAATCTTGAGAAACCCTTGAAAATCAAACAACTAATACTTAGATCTACCTTAGAAACCCTTGTAAATTAACTTAGAATGTGTGGATCTTGAAGAAAATCAAAAGTTATGAATGTGTTTGTGTGTGGGTTTGATGCCGTGAGCAAAGAAAGAGAGAAAGAGAGATGTGATTTTTGTTGGGGCTTGAAATGAAAGATAAACCTAGTTGTGATATAACATAGTATTTATAGGACAGGATTAGGTTTTAAGGTTCATAGACGCCACATGTGACCTAACACACACCAAGAAGTGTGTTTGGTCTTGGGTTCGACGAAGCTAGCCATACGGAGGGGGGGAATGAGTGCTACTAGCCAACCGTTGGCTCTAAGGTTTAGCTCATGGCATGGTCTAATTGTGCTCACCAATAATAGGTCCAAGTGTGTAAAGAAATGGCATTAATTTCGTCAGAATCTATATATACGTAAGTTTAAATTAGAAAATATATAAATCATATAGAAAATTACCAGATTACCGCTTGAGTACAAAGGTAAAAAAGGAAATACTACAAAATATAATACAATATAAACGTATATTAACAGGGAATATGATTTTCCCCATGTCTTTATCACCCAAGGACTTGAAATTGGAACCCACGGTTAGATGTTCGGACAATGATGATGAATAAAAATAAAGATTTGATTTGATTAACATAACAAACTAAAAATTAAACACAATTAAAATAAGCAAACCAAAGGCAATTTATACACAAAATCAATTAACTGAACAAATACAGATGCGACAAATAAGCAACTATACTAAATTAACTCCTAAAAATGCGAATCAAAATCTAAACCAAAATTAGGATAAAATAAATTTTGACGAAAAAGGAAATTATTTTTTGACAATTTTTGAATTTATGATGAATTATAAATCTCTAATTAAATCTATTTAAATCCTAGAAAATAGCAAATTAATTCCTAAAAATTCTAAAAAATGATTTTTAAACTTAGAAAAGTCTAAAATACTATAAAAACTCATAAAACTATTTTTATCTATTTTTTATAAAAAAATCCTATTTTTAAAACTAAAATTAAAAGCTTAAAAATGAAAATAAAATCTAAAAAGGGTAAAAATGATTTTACTGAATGTAAAAATAAAAGTATTTATTCTAATGCTAAAAACTATTTTTTTGTAATTTTAAAAGTTATTTTTGTATTTTTTTAATGATTTTCGAAAATATAAACCTAAGAAAAATGATTAAAATTAAAATAATAAAGAGAAAAATACCAAAAATTCAGGAAAAATCCTAAAAGTAACAAGGAATCTAAGAAAAATAAACACACAAGCCCAGCTTATCAAATAAGTTGGGAAAAAGCTCTTATATGCTACGGCTTATATAGGAAAAAGAAAATGAAAGAAAGTATAAAGATTTAATGAAAAAGGATATGGTTGGATGAGCTAATGTAGCAAAATGGAAAGAGCATTGGTGTTGTATGGGAGAGGTCTTGGGTTCGAGTCCCAAGCACAGGTTTTTGTATTTTTTTTATTTTTGAAAAGCTAAAAAACAAAAAAGAAAGATAAGCTATAAGCAAACAACTTTTGTAAAGACAACTTATTAGAAAATTGGAAAAATAAGCTAGAGAAGCTAAACAAAACTGACAAAAGCTACTTAACACTTATTTTTGATTTTTTTCAAACTTTTAATATTATAAAAGCTAAGATAAGCTACTCTAATGAATTATAAGCTACTTTCTATACTAAGACAGATCTAATAAGCTATAATGAAAAGGATTAAGCTCTAAATTTGACAGGCTATGAGCTAAAAATCAATAAAAGCACTTATTCATACTTTTAAACCAAACAGACCCTGAACCAATTTTTTAGTTTAAAATAAAGTACTCAAATAAGCTCTACAAGACTAGTGGCTTATATTTTCTTAAAACATGATTCAAATACTATATAAAAATGCTTTTTGAACCTAATTTGAAAAGTTAGAGCTTATGAAAAAGCTTATCAAAGTAGACAGGTCAGACAGCTTCAACTGTCTTTGGATTTTTTAAATGAAAATGTAAACAGCTGATTTAGAAAGCTATATCAGATAATGAATTAAGCTAGTTTTTGAAAACTAAATGCACACTAGTAGACTATGACCTATAAGCTATCTATAAACTTATAATCAAGAATTATAACCTATTTTAACCTAGTGAAACTTAAGCTAAAAAGTGACAGTTTGCTCAATTTTTAACTGATGCAGTGTAATTAAATGTAAAAAAAACTTAAAACTTGTTATGCAGTTAAAATGAAGATGACTTCTATTCTATTTTAACACAAATCTAAATGCAAATTAAGATGATGACTAACACTAGAATAAATCTAAACTAACTAATGCAAGAATGCTAGACAGATTTGACCCTATGAAAATGTAAAATTAAGAAAACTTGAACAACTCTATCCCTAGCTTAAAACTGACTAAGATCAAATCATTTAAGAGACTAGAATGCAAATCCAAAGGACCACAAGGTCAGCAGCAGCACTAACCTATGGTTAGTGCTGTTGACCCAAACACCCCTTTAACATACATAAGATCCATATAAGCTTATCAAAATCAGTTTTAAAGCTTACAATTCTATTACCAGATAACTACAAGCTATAATTGAACCTAATGATCAAATTAGAATAAGAAATAGAAGAATAATAAGCTATCCATTAAGCTACTTATTTTTGGTTTTTAAGACAGATTATATGAAATGATAGAAGAAAAACTAAAATCTAGCTAACAAATATATTAAGCTTAGAACTACTAAAATAAGCATCAATGAGCAAAGATAAACAGATAATAAGCCAATCTAATCATACAATAAGCAGAAAATAAGTAGATTAAAACTAGGAAAGTAAGATAGAGAAGTAAAAGGAAAATTTCAAGTTGCTTTTGCTAAACAAAGGCAAAAAGGGCTCAATGAGCTACTCTATAGCTCTAGCTTATCCTTTTGGATAAGCTAGGAAGTCCTTGGGGATCTTTCATTGTTACCCCTTGCATCTATGTGTTAAAAACCAAATTTCACCATGTTTTGCATAGGTTTAACTGATTATTTAGCTTAAGTAGTATTAAATTGAATTAATGAGCTCAATTCTAGCTTACAGATAGAAGAGCTTAATAAGAGCTTGTATGAGCTTATGGAACAGTGAACATGACTGATTGTTAATTTTCTTTTTAACTATATATAATAAAATATATAATCTAAAAAAAACAATAATCAATGAAACCGAGAAGTAGTATAGAATGTTCCCGGGTCGTTTATCCCCAACGAGGCTGGACTGGTGTTTTTTATCGATTCGATGCAGTCGGGAAGATTGGAGTTTGACTATGAGAGAAATGATTTGAGAGTTGTGGAAAGCTAAGTTAAAACAATAACAAATAAAAACGATTAAGAAAAACCATAAAAAATTATGAATTAATACTAAAAATCGAGAGCTACGAATCCCGGAACAAGGGTGTCGCTAAAACCTAAAAATCTTCAAAATTAACCCTACATAAGAAATTTTTACTTCTAAACTACTCTAGGGGATAATAATGAAAGTATGAAAAAGACTAGACTGAAAAAGGAGGTCGTTTGACCAAATCGAGTCAAGCAAAAACCGTACCGAGCCGGATCTTAAAAAATCAAAAAGTTACAAAACTGATCCCTGACGAAATTTTTGCATTTTTCTACAAAATATATGACTAAAGAAAATTTTCTAATTAGAAAAAATATTTTTTTGATAATTTTTATATTTTTTATGAATTTTTAAAACTTATAACGAAATTAAATTATAAAAAATACTAAACTATTTTTAAAAATTCTGAAAAATTTACCTAAAATACTTTACACTAATACTAACCTACGAAAAATAAGAAACCCAAATTTCGGCTTATAAATAAGCCGAAATTAAGCTCAAACGAGCTTATAGCTTAGAAGTGCAAAAAAGGGGTTAAATACTAAACCGCTTGGGACTCTAACAGAGAAGTCCCAAGGGCGCAGCGGTAACACTTTGGTTATAAAAGAGAGGTGTATCGAGGGTAGAGGCCCGGGTTCGAGTCTTGCTCACCCGGGTCACCCCTTGTCTCCTCTCTTTTTTTTTCACGAAAACTTTTTACACAACTTTGATAAGCTCATTGAGCTTATCATTTTTCATAACTACAAGAATTTGTATAAGCTTATAAATAAGCTGAAAAAGGGCTTTTCTTTGGACAGTTTGCTTAAACAAGCTAAAGGCTAAAAATGGCTTATGGCACTTAACTTTTTGGACTATTAAGCTAGAGTTTAGACAAATAAGCTTAAAGGGGGACCTAAACTTAACCGGATAAGCACCTTCATGAGTAAAAATCTATCAACTAAATAAGCTAAGAAAAGCTAAACTAGAAAGAAACTTAAATAAGCTTTTAGGCTTAAATGGCTAAATGTTTTTGACTGTTGGCACAAATAAGCAAAGAAAATGGGAAAATAAGCACACACAACTTAACACACAAACAATAAGAGCTACTAGGAACAAGAATAAGCAAATGAGATAAGCTCAATAAGCCAAAAATTGGCTTATACCCTCAGCAGTACTAACTTAAGAGTTAGTACTGCTAGAGTAGATTTCAATCCTAGGGACACAAATTTTGGCTTTATAAATCAAGCAACAAAAAGGGCTGCTTTAGGTCTGAAACAATCGAATCTTATCAAATAGCTTATTAGGCTTTTTGAAAAGCCAAAAGTTGGGCTGTATGCTATGAGTTTAACAATAAGCTAGAAACATGTTTTGAATGTGGTGGTTTAGCACTAGGGGAAAGTAATAAAAAAGAGAAAGGACTTAATTTTGACAGTCTTAATATAAAGACTGCCAATAAGACTCTAAATAAAAAACAGGTTTTAAAACGCAGATAATTTTGGACTTAAGGTGATCGCTTGTGCACAAAATTTTCATTAACTAACAATTAATTATTCCATCTCCATGCTGATTTTTTTTCTTTGAAAAAAGGGTTTTCTCTCTAAAAAATTGACACCAAAATTTTCTTTTGCAGTTTGGACTTAAGTTAACAAATGAATCAAACACTTTTGAAAACCTTTTTTAGACACACAAATGACACTCTTTTGAAACTAAAACTCAAGGATACAAGAGCTTATCCAAATAAGCTCTTGTATCTCTCAAAAATACAACAGACCTAAAGTGGTAACTTAGAAAACTTTGAAAAGCACTTCCTGAACTTAAAACTTTGAAAAACAGACTCAAAAGGCTTAATTCTTTAAGGCAAGTTAAACCATTATGGACACAACCAAGTCATTTCCATTTCTCGTCCCGTGTTAATACTTAACACCAAACAACACCCCTGTATATTCTAAAAAACGTTTTTTTTAAAATTTATACAAACTGATTTAAACTAAAGATTTTAAGGACTACTACTAACTATGCAATATTAAGCAATAAAAAGTGAAAAGCAAGAGCAAATAAGCACTTTTAAAGGATAATAAGCTAATGACATAAATAAGCTATATTAGGCAGTTTTAAGCAATTGGCAAGAAAATGAAATACAAGCAACTAAAAGGCATATTTAAGCATTACTAAACACAAATAAGCACAATAAGTCACCAATAAGCTAAAAATAAGCAATGCTACAATAACTTTTAAGAAAAAATTAAAAAGAAGTCATACCTTTAATCCTTGCTCAAAACAGGATTAAGTGAAACCTAATAAGCTCTAAACCTACCCATTAGCTTATAAATAAGCTAGACTAAGCAACCAATGAGCCTTCCAAGTTTGCTCATTCATCCATGGCTTGATCAAACAGTACCCGTTTTTTTTCTTTTGAATTTTTCTTAAATTTTTGATTAAAGTTTAACAACAGGTTTTAAAGAGCTTATATCAAGAACTGATATGATATTAAAGAAATGCAAGTAACTTAGAACATAATATTAAAAGCAAACTGAATTTTCATTAATCTTTTAAAATAGAAGTACATAAAAGTTGGACTAAAAACTTAAAAGCTGAACTTAAAGAAAATTATATTAAAAACTAACTTAAAAACTAACTTATGCCTCAAGGGGCTTACAACAGTTTAAATAGTAAAAACGAGCTAGGGTTTCTCTACTCTTGTCTTCACTCCTTGTGCTTCTTTGTAGACACATAAACTGACTTGTGTGTTTGTTGTGAGAGTGTAAAAACTCAAAGCAATCCTGTCCATCCATTTATCTTGGTGCCCAAGGTCTTGAAGCTAAACCCTTGATCGATTTGGTGGGTTTTTGGATTGCCAACATGGCATGCCCATGTGGGGGGTGGGGTAAGAGATTGTGAAGGTTTTGGATGGGTGTGGGGAGTCAACGAGGATGATAGAGACAGGTTTGGGGGGTTGTGGGATTTGGCGGGAAAGGTGTGGTGAAGATATACAGTACTTCAAAATTGAGGTGAAGGTTTGGGCTTTTGTCAAAAATGGTCCTCCAAGGTTATAAGTGTGTTTGCACCACATGTCCTTGTGTTTATACAAGTTTGGGGTGTTGGCAGAAACACCCCTTGAGAGTTATAAGGGTTATTACACCCATGGTCCTTGCGAGATATAAGTTCTTGCCATTGGCAGACTTGGCCCTTGTGGTTTATACTTTAGGGAATTGACATAATGGGCCCTTGTGAGTATTTTTCTTCTTTTTCTTCTTTAAATAAGTTTAGGGATTGGCAAGTTTGGCCCCTAAACTTATTTTTCTTCACTTTTTGACTTTTGGATTTGTCGGGGTTGACTTTGGTTGACTTTTTGACACTTGGGCTTTGTCTTGACTTTGTCTTTTCCACGCTTTTCCATTCCGTGTCCGGTTTTGTCGTTTTGGCTTCGTTTTTCGTCCTTTTCTTAGATATCCGTTCCTGCACAACACAATTAGCAAAACAAGCATATTTTTGGCATTTTAAGTCCGTTTTTGGTTATTTTAACTTGTTTTTAAAGGTAAAAGGTATGTGTAATTAAACACATACCAAAATCCCCCATACTAAAGTATTGCCGTGTCCTCACGCAATGCTATGAAGTAAGCATTTAGAAAACTAAGAATCTCGATCCCCCTCGACTAATAACTTGGAAAACTAGCTAAGTGTTCATCGAGGAAGTTAAAGATTCAAAAGTTATGAAAATCCATGTCTTTACCAATTTTTTATATATGCACCTATTCCTACACATCTTTTTGTATTGTTCATTTTTTCATTAATCAACTAGCTAGAATGTTTTGACTTTCGTTATTTAATAACTTTAAGGGATCATAGAATAAGATGCATTTCGATCCGAGAATGCCCCAAAAAGGATAAATTCATCGTTCCCGACTTTTCACTTATTCCAAACCGAGCTTAAAACGAAATCACTGTTAATTATGAGTTAAGATGCTAACACTACTCATATTTGCAATTTGTAAACTTTTCACTCCCGACAATTTATATCTTAGGCGTATGTGCTATTTTGAATTTCAACCATGGATCAATATTTTGCAACATTCTACGTTTCACGTTCCACCCAAGAATAATGAGTTTGAAGGCGAGATCATCCCATGTAGCGACTTTCGTCTCGGCACATCCCAACCTTGCGGTTAAGTGACCAGGCTTTTGACACCCCACAGAGACTAGTATCGGGACTCACGGACCTTAGGTTTCAAAAACTCTCAGGTTTTCCGTATATACATAGCTTATAATAGCCAAAGTTCAAAAGCATATTTGAATTTAACAAAAAGAGATCTTTTATTTACACTTAATATTAACTATTTACGCAATTTGTAACCCTCGACCTTTTAGAAGGCTGCAACATCGGTTGTGAGCCGGCAAGATGCAGCAAACTTTTATCAGTCTCGGATAATTATTCTTACTATGGGTTTTTTTAGAAGGCTGTAACATCGGTTGTGAGCCGGCAAGATACAGCAAACTTTTATCAACCCACAGTTTATTATATTTTTGCATTTTTCATCATTTTTTTTAAGATTAGGAAACCGTCTTTTTGAAAAATTCAAGTATAAATTTGAACTAAGTCTAAAGTTTTTGCTATATACTACATAAAAATTATTGATTTAAGTTTAATTTCCAAAAGTAGCACGTATATTAATCAGGTTAGAATCTTATGGGAGAAAAAGCGACAAATTACACACATGAGCTCTTAAGATTTCCAAATAATCCTTGTTTAGCATCCAACTCATACTTAACACTATCATTTTTCGTTCTTCGCGAATATTCGCGAACGCTTAGTCTAAAAGTTAAGGAACAAGCTAGAGCTCAACACGCTCGATCGAGTCAAAATTTATTCTTATTCTACCCAGCAGGAAAGTCAAAATTGTGATAAAACACTTATTTTATTTTTGAAAATTTTAAAATTTTTCATTTTTTTGAAATTTTGGTGGTAAAAACGGGATTACGTGAGAAACAACGGCTGCAGGCAAAAATCAAATCGAAGATCCCCCCATACTAGAATGAAACATTGTCCTCAATGTTTTACGAAGGGTTTCTACGTAAATCCTAAGCCGTTTATGAAGTATGCTTAAAGATAAACGTTAGTCGATAAGATTAGGATATCGGGATTCCCAAATGAAGCTGAGGATTGTGAAGCTCTTGTGATCGAAGGACAAATAGCACGAGAGGCTTCAAAAATCCGGGACATCCTGGACAATACAACACAAAACACAACACATGGAAAAGGAAAGAGGCAAGCCTCCTCACAACAACTAAACACTTATTCATAAACTAGCATACTACTACTACTGATAAACTAAGATAAGCATGGGGTGCCTCCCACGAAGCGCTTGTTTAGGGTCACTAAGCTTGACCCAATTCCCTGAATTCAGTTGTCCTTAGGGAATGTTTGGAGGTCAGGGATATCCATAGCAGGGATATCACCTCCAAAGTAGTGTTTGAGACGATGACCATTTACTTTGAAGTTTGGCCCGGAGTTCTGAGATAACTCAACGGTGCCATAAGGAAAGACTTGAACAATGGTAAATGGTCCTGACCAACGGGATTTCAACTTGCCGGAGAAAATTTTCAATCTTGAGTTAAAGAGGAGGACTTGATCACCGACGTTGAAAACGCGGTTTTTGATCTTTGCGTCATGAATTCTCTTAGTTTTCTCTTTGTAGATCAAAGAATTTTCATAGGCTTGATCACGCAGTTCACTTAATTCATTGAGTTGAACTTTGCGTTGATCACCCGCTGTTTGGAGATCAAAGTTTGCATTTTTAAGGGCCCAGTAAGCTTTGTGCTCCAACTCAATCGGTAGATGACATGCCTTTCCATATACAAGCTTGTACGGAGTACACCCGATGGGTGTTTTGTATGCTGTACGGAAGGCCCAGAGAGCGTCATCTAGTTTGTCCGACCAAGAGGCACGATTTTCGCCCACTGTCCTTTCAAGAATTCTTTTTAAACCACGATTTGATACTTCAACCTGCCCACTTGTCTGGGGATGATACGCGGTGGAGAGACGATGAGTGACTCCATATTTAAGCATGACCTTTGCAAACTGGTCATTGCAAAAATGTGTTCCACGATCACTGATGATGGCACGGGGAGCACCAAATCTGGCAAAGAGAGATTTAAGAAATTTGCAAACTACTCGGGCGTCGTTGGTGGGGAGCGCCTTTGCTTCAACCCATTTTGACAGATAGTCGACAGCCACAAGTATGTATTTGTTGCCTTTGGAAGATGGGAAGGGTCCCATGAAGTCGATGCCCCAAACGTCAAAGATTTCACAAACTTGGATGGAATTTTGAGGCATCTCATCCCTTTGTGAAATTTTTCCTTGTCGTTGGCACGAGTCACGTCCACAATCATTAACCCAACATTCGTGTGCATCTTTATATATTGAAGGCAAAAGAATCCGGCATCAAAACCTTTTTAAAGGTGAGACTTGCAACCATGATGTCCCCACGTGGTCCATTGTGGCAAAGCTTCGAAAGGAATGTCGAGAGCTTCCTTTGCCGTGCACCACACCGCCGAATCATTTGATCCCACAAGATTTTAAAACAAGAAGTGGATCATCCCAGAATAGTGTTTTGGACATCTTTGAAAAACTGTTTTTATCTGTTGGGATGACATTCCCTTGACAACGAAGTTCCCCGCATGGTAGTTCGCGAAATCTGCAAACCATGGGGTACTATCAGCACGAAGAGCAACCGATCCAAGAGTTTCGAGAGGGAATGTTTCAGTGATTTCCTTGTTCTCGAGTTTATCTTGATGAGGGTTCTCAAGTCTGGAAAGATGATCGGCGGCCAGATTCTCTGCTCCTTTTGTCTCGAATGATAACATCAAATTCTTGAGCAAAGGATCCCCGCATCCAGTATTGGCTTAGTCATCTTTCTTAGATAAGAGATACTTTATAGCAAATAGGTCTTATAAACACTATGCTTTTAGACAAAACAAGATACGGCCGGAAACTTTCTCAAAAAGTACACACACGGTAAGGTAATTCTTGTTTTTGGTCGTAGAGTAGTGTGCTTATGAGCTCAGTCATGGTTTTGCTGGCATAGTGGATTGGTTGGAAATGCTTGTTCTTTCGTTGCCCTAGGACTGCCCCTATTGCAAAATCACTTGCATCACACATGAGTTCGAAGGGCAAGTCCCAGTCGGGAGCAATCAAAATCGGAGCCTCAGTCAATTTTCTTTTAAGTGTATTAAAGGATTCGATACACTCTTTTGGAAGAAAAATGGAGTCTCTTTTTCAAGCAAATGATTCATTGGGACGGCTATTTTTGAGAAGATCTTGTATAACCGACGGTAAAAACCGGGCGTGCCCAAGAAAACTTCGGACACCTTTCACATTAGTCCGGGTTGAGGGAGCTTGGGGATAACATCCAACCTTTAGCTCGATACGACCTCAATTCCTGATTTAGAGATTTGTGTCCGAGAACAATGCCTTCTTTTACCATGAAATGGCTTTTCTCCCAGTTTAGGACCAAATTGGTGTCTTCACACCGTTTCAACATTTTGTCCAAGTGGGATAGGCATGTAGAGAAAGAATCCCCGAAGACTGAAAAGTCATCCATAAACACTTCCATTGTTTTTTCGATCATGTCGTGGAAGATTGCCATCATAACAACGTTGAACGTGTCGGTGTAACATTGCATAGCCCAAAAGGTAATGCGACGATAGGCATATGTTCCGTATGGGCATGTAAAGGTTGTCTTTATTGATCCTTCGGGTCTATGGAATCCTGGAAATAACCCGAAATCCATCGAGGAAACAATTAGAATTGGTTTCCCGCTAGTCTTTTCGAGCATATGGTCCATGAAGGGAATTGGGAAGTGGTCTTTTCGGTAGCCTCATCAACTTTCTGTAGTCGATTCATCCCTCTTTTTTTCGTCTCCAACCCTGTGACCAATCGAGTTGGTATAAATCAATCTCATCATTTTTCATGACGGGCATGCCACCCTTCTTGGTACACAAAGCAACCGGGCTTACCCGATTGACACTATATCGGAGATCGGATAACTCATCCGTCGTCAAGAAGCTTTCAACATCTTTCTTGATGACGTGCGTGGATTTTTGGGTTTCACCCGTCTTTAATGCGAACCGTAGATTCGAGTCCTCTTCCATGAGAAAATATATTGTGTGTACAAAACTCTGGGTTGAATACCCTTGATAATCTGAAAGTTTCCAAGCGATGGCTCCTTAGTGGGACCTTAAGAACATCGATTAGAGCTGCCTTTTTCCTAATTTTTCAAGTCGTCTGCATATAATGACGAGTACTATTGTCGTCACCCTCCAAAAATGCATATTCCAAATGAGGTTGCAAGTCCTTGAGTTCAACTCATGAGGCTCATTAACAAAAATTTCATGATTTGCTTAAACAAATCTTAAGATCTTTTCGAGTTTCAGGAAAGTAATTTCCTTGGAGAGGTGGTGATGGTTCACTATTTAGAATTACTTTCGAGGAGAAAAATGTCCCCTTCAGGGTCAGTAATAAGTTGGATCAAGCTTCCGGTGAAGTTGGATCATCCGGCTAAAGCAAGAAAAGAGTCGGCTTCCTTCGAAAAGGATAAAGTTACTGTCCCGAATGGAGTTAAGGTTAGAGAAGAAGTAGAGACGATTGGATCCATAGTAAGGAGTTGGGATTGCCACCGAGATCACATCAGAGAAAACCAAGAACTTCTGAGAGTATTCTTCACAAGCCCATACAAGAAGTCATTCGGTTTGCCGTCATATGATTGTAGTCGCCGTGTACCTAGAAGTTTGGTCCGAATATTGAATGTAATTTCCCTCTCTGCCAATACTGAAGGGTTATTTCATTTCGCCTTCGTATACCTCGATTAATGCACGACTTGTCTTTAAGAAACCTCCTCCCGAGAAATTAGAGGTACCCGGGGTCTGGCTCAAAATCGATCAACGTACGAAATCTGCAGGAAATTGGAATTTTCTTTCCCCACCGTCACAAATAGACTGACTTCCAGCGATAAACCAGATAGTTCAGGAGATTGAACGGGTCCGCTAATGTCAAGCGTACAAGCAAGTCGGGGTTAGTTCAGAAAGAGAGAGAGTTTTTCCAGAACGAAAAATCATGGCATAAGATTATTGCTTGCACGAAACCGGAGGTGGAACTTCTCGGTGCTTCGTGTTTAGTAGATACATCATGTCCTTTGTGACCTCGGTCTCAAGTTCCATTACTTTAGGAGAAGAAGAAGTAATAGGAATCGTGGGTCCCTTGTAGGCTACACCACTTTGAGTGGTAATACCTTTTAGATCCTCTTTCGAGTTAGTAACGGTGTTACTAGGAAGAGTTCCCGAAGTAGAGGCGGTATTGGAAGAGACAAACTTGGAAAGCATGTCTGTGAGATTGGTCAATTGATTATGCATTTTTGACCTGAGTTTGCATTTCCTCATCACACATCATCATCTATTTTTGACGGAGAGTACATCATCAATTGAAAATCTTCCTTTTTATACGCCTTGATTTTGAGGAGGCAAGGTGCTTGATATGTCGGGAGCCTTGATAAGCAGGAGGATTACCGAACCTGAGGTCGATAGACTTGACCTTGATGAACCGGGGAATTGGAAAGCTGGAGATTGAATGAAATTCTCCCATCGGTTTGGTTGTAAAAACAGATTCTGATTATTTCCTGATTTGCACAAGAAGGTTATTGAACGGGGAAAAACCGGTTGGTCGAATTTGAAATATTGAAATCTAGGGCTCGATAACCGTGTTTCCCTTGGTTTGAATTAAATGCGGCTTCGGGCTTGAGAGACAAATTCTTGGATATTATCTCGGTAAACATTGCCAGAAAAGTGGCTTGGCAGTTCGTGTAGGAATGAGCAAACCACCAGCAAGTTAAACAACAACTTTGCTCAACCGCTTTGACAGGAGTAGGAGCGATAGATTGATTTTTCTTGTCAAGGAGAAAAGCGCACCATTTGCTTATTAACTCAGCAAGCAACTTCGAAGAGATCCGGGGGTTGGAAGTTGCTCGCACTCACTTTGGCAACAACGGTTTGTTTGCGTGAATTACGACTTTGGACTTGCTTTCAATGAATTCTTGAGGCAATCATGAGGCATTTTGTCCAAAAAGTTGCCAACCTGCCTCGGGCGGGAATTTAACGAATACTTGGTCGATAGAGTTCCAAGCATTATAGAGAATGTACAAGATAATGCAAATTCCGAAAATCCAATGATTGACAAGCCCCAGAAGAAGATCATTAAAATCTATCGCCAAGTGCTTCAAAAAAACGTCTCATCAAATCTTGTTGAAATCGTCGATGATTTTCATTTCGGAAGATTTTGTGGTTTTGGAAGGAGGGAAAAATTTGTTTATGAATTTGGAAACAAGATCATACCCATGTTTGAATCTAACGAGGGTTATCTTTTTTCTAGCCAAATCCAGGTATGCACCCTCGAGGGAAAAATGGGAAAAGCAATAAGCTTTACTCGACGTACTCAGGGACTTTCGGGACTTCATCGTATAAGTGATCTTGTTGAAATACGGATGTGGGGCATTGAGGACTTCTTTGTCATGTCCGAAGAATTGCTTGTTTTTGAAACGAGGTTGATTAAAAACCATAACGCTTCAACTCAACGTTAAGCATTGATTGCAGGGACTGCACAATACATCTTCCGTAAACCCTCTTGGTTGCTTTGGATCAATGAGCCATGTACGCTAGATCTTCCCCATTGGAGGTGGGGGGAAGGAGGAGGTGGATTTTCAAGAGGTTAACAAGATTAAACGGTTTCAACAACATGAGGTGGGACCTGGTGTTTTTGAATTATGAAGATCTACAGTTTGGGAACGAGTGTTCATAGTAACACTAAGTAAGAAAATTTACACTATATTTTTTTTTTTGGATTATTTTTTGGTTTTAATCAAAGATACATTCACAATTTATTTAATAACAGAAATCGAAAAGACAACTTAAGCCTAATAATCGACAAGCTTCTCGGTAAACTTTCGAGAAAAAAAAACGCACAAGGAGCGGAAGGAATAGAAAAGCGCGTAGTCTAAAAAAACCTTTTCCTTTAGGTCGTAGTTCCTAGGAACAACCCGCCTTATACCCCTCTTAGAGTTTGTTAATCTTTTTAAAGGTGAACCGTACCTCGCTAGTGACACAAAAGGCAAGTTTTTAATTCTTTTGTTCGAATTGGGAACCAAAAAGTTCACCGGAAGTTATTATGATAATACCTCAGTTGAGAATATATATATATGCTTTTTTTAACCAATTTATGAATTTATTGTAAATTAAAGACAATTGATTTTAAATATTGATTTTTTCTTTTTTTTAGTTTTTTTTTAAATGATAATTATACTAAAAAGAAAATGAAAATATTTTTGTACTTTTGGGTTTTTTTTTAGATTGTATGCACAGATTCAAACACAAATTCAACAGCAACGATTGTCGATATCACAGCCTCCCCGGCAGCGGCGCCAAAAATTGATAGTTAATTTTTAGTTCTTAACTATATATATAATATAATAAATAATAAAATATATATAATCTAAAAACAAAAATCAACAAATCAATGATGCCAGGAGCAGTATAAACTATTCCCGGGTCGTTAATTCCCCAATGAGGCTGTGCTGGAAAATCGATACAGTCGGAAGATTTGAGTTTGAAGGAGAGAATAGATTGGAGAGTGTGGAAAGGTAGATTAGACAATAACAAACAAAAACGTTTAAGAAAAACCTAAAAATTACGAAATTAAGCAAAAAAAACGAAAGCACGAATCCCGAACAAAGGGGAAAACCTAAAAACTTTAAAATTAACCCTACGAAGAAATTTTCACTTCTAAACTACTCTAGGGAACAAATAACGAAGAATGAATAAGACTAGACCGAAAACGGAGTTCGTTTGACCCAAAAACGAGTCAAGAGACAAAACCCGCACTAAAGATACCGTACTGCGTTCGTTTAAAAGCAAAAAGTTGTAAAAAATGACCCAATATAAAATACGTAAAATTTTTTATATTTTTCCTACAAACTAGATGACTAGAGAAAATTTTCTAAAAAAGAAAAATATTTTTTTGATAATTTTTGTATTTTTTATGAATTTTTTAAACTTTTAACGAAATTAAATTGTAAAAAATACTAAATGACTTCTAAAAATTCTGAAATTTTTTCCTAAAATACTAGACACTATATTAATCCTACGAAAAATAAGAAACAAAAAATTAGCTTATAAATAAGCCCGTAATAAGCTGTACACAGCTTATAGGCTTATAAGCCAAAAATAACCTTAAATACCAAAGCCCTTGGGACTATGACAGAAAAGTCCCAAGGGCGCAGCGGTATGTGTGTAAAAGAAAGGTGTACGATGGTTGTGAGCCCGGGTCGATTCTTGCTCACGCCGGGTAACCCCTGTCTTTCTTTTTTTTTTGAAAAAACATTATAAAACAATTGTAAGCTCGTGGGGCTTAACAACTTTCTCAACTACAACTTTTTATGAAAAGCTATAAATAAGCTTAAAAACAGCTTAAAAAACGACAGAATGCTAAAATAAGCTTAAGGCTAAAAATTGGCTAAGACATTTGGGCTTTGTGGACAAATAAGCTAACTTGGACTAAAAAGCTAGAAGGGTTATCTAAACCTAACCTAGATAAGCTTTAAAAAGCTACAGTGCTAAAACTTAAAAGCCAAAAACAGCTTATAATGACAGAGAAGCAAAACTAGCTTAAGTGCAAAAAAAAGGCTAATCTACTAACTCAAATTAAGCACAGGTATTAATAAAATAATCTCAACATCATAACACAATATCCTAAAAAACAACTAAGAGCACAAATAACCTTTTTGAGATAAGCTCGAATAAGCCAAGAAATAAAATAAGCAGTCACCTTACACATGACTAGTGCAACAACATCAATGGGCTAATTCCTAGCTTAAAAATAAGCTATCTAAAGGGGTTTTCGAGGGCTGAGATTGAAAGGGCTTATCAAAGAGCTTATGGGCTCTCAAAATAAGCTAAATGCTTGAGCTTGAGCACATTAAAAAGCTAAAATGCAAGGGCTTAAAGTCACCCCTTTGCACCAGGGGAGACTTAGTGCTAAAATAAGGGCTTATTTGACAGCTATATTTAGAGCCTATAATAAGCTCAAATGAAAAAGAGAAGTTCAAACAGATTGAGTATACTATAAATAGGAACTTGTTTCTCCAATTTTAAACTTCTAAAAATCCATTTAATCTGCTGATTTACAGAGTGAAAAGGCTTTTAGATAAAAAAAAATGAACTTAAAAAACTTGGTGTTTTGACTTAACAAGTCGAAATGAAACACCAAGGTTTTTTAACAGTCTTGTTTGAACAAATAACAGCACGTAAAACATTTCCTTTTTTTTACACTTCAACTAAAAATTGCAAGAGCTTATGAAATAAGCTCTTGTAGCTTTTTAAAAGTCACAGTTTTAAAAGCTAAAACTAAAAGAACCTTGAAAACATTTTGAACTAAAAAAACTTTTAAAAACAACTCAAATGAGCTAAAAACTAAGCTAAAACACTTTAAGACAAAGCACAACCCATACCAAAGACAATTTTTGACCCTTTTTAAGTTGTTGACCCCAACACCCCTTTAATTTTTGAAAGTGACTTAAAAAAACTATAAAAGCTAAGTTAGACTAAAAATTTTAAAACACTAATACTACTTAAGCACTTTTAGACAATAAAAAGATAAATAGGTAAACAAATAAGCACTTAAAAATGAGAATAAGCTAGGGCAGTTTAAGCTTATTTTTGACAGTTTTCACTCCAATTGGCAAATAAAAATAATAAAAGCACTAAAGGCATAGATTTTAAGCACTAGTAACAGGAATTAAGCACACAAACCATTTAATAATCTAAAAATTAAGCCAATAAGCCAATTTGCTACAGTAATTTTAAGCTAAATTTAAACAAGAAATGCACCTTTTATCCTTTGCTCAAAAAGGATTTTTGGGACCTATTAAAACAGCTGCTAAGAGTCCTACCCCACTAGCTTATAAATAAGCATAACAAAGCAAAAACCCAATAACATTACCAAAATAGCTCATTCTCTTTTTGGTTTGGGGATGGAGTGGGGGATTTGCTTCATTTCATGCTTCAATCCAACAGTAACTTTGCTTCTTTCTATTAAATTTTTTTTTTTTTCCATGTGTTTTTTTTTTTTTTTTTTTTTTTATTTTTTTTCCCTAAACCTTGTAAAATTAGTTTTTGGCAAACAGTTTAGATATATGGCTAAAAAGATAGCTTAATCTATTTTTAAGACAACTTTTACCAATATAGAACACAAAAAATTAAAGGAACTGAATTTTCATTAAAAATGAAGTACAATTACAAATAAAGACTTTAAACTCTAAAAACTACACTTAAAACTACACTTAAACTACATAAAAAAAACTCTCCTAGCCACAATGGCTTTACAATGCTTTATAGGAAAGAAAAACGACTAAGGTCTTTGTCTTGGAATCTTTGTCTTCTTCCAAGTGTGTTTGTTTGTAGACAACACCAAACACACTTATTTATGTTGTGAGTGAGCAAACAAAGGAAATCCTGGCCCTTGGTTTGTCTTTGGCCTCCAAGCCACGAACTTCTCACACCATTGATTAGTTTTTGGGTGGGGGTCATTGATAGCTAACATGGCAATACCCATGTGGGTGTGGGGTTTAAGAGTGTGAGGTTTTTGGAGGTTTATGGAAAGTCAAACAAAAATGACAGGTTTGTGGGGTTAGGGATTTGGCGTTTAATATGGAATAAGATATACATATCTTGAAAGTTTGGTGTTTTGGCAATTTTTGGTCCCTCATCGGATATACCTCTCTTTGCAATCACTTGTCCTTGTGTTTTAAAGTGTTATGAGGATTCTTGGCAATTCAGTCCCCAAGGTTAAAACACCCTTTGCATCGCACGTACCTTGTAGTTATAAGTCTTTCCTTTTGGCGCCCCCCCCCCGCTTTGGACCCTTGTAGCTTAACTTGCCAAATTGCAGCTTGACCCCTTCTCTTCATTTCCCCCTTCATTTTCTCCTTAAAATGTAAGTTTAGTGATTACCAATTTTATACCCTAAACTTACTTTTCTCTTGAACTTTTGCTTCGGGGTTGACTTGGGTTGACTTTTTCAGGCTTGGGCTTGGACTTTGACTTTGTCTTTCCCTGCTTTTCCATTCCGTGTCCGGTTTTGTCGTTTTGGCTTCGTTTTTCGTCCTTTTCTTAGATATCCGTTCCTGCACAATACAATTAGCAAAACAAGCGTATATTTGGCATTTTAAGTCCGTTTTTGGTTATTTTAGCTCATTTTTAAAGGTAAAAGGTATGTGTAATTAAACACATACCATCTGTTTAAGATTTTGTTCCTATTGGTTCTCTAACTAAAGAAGAAGAATTGATAAAGACGATGAATGAGAAGGCAACTGATGAAGATAATTCAAATAAGGAGAAGGTTCTTGAAGCACCTGACAGTACTAAAGTTGAATTTAAGCAAGAAGGACATAAAGATAGTACCATAAAAATACTAGGTAGATAAGTTACCTAGGACTAGTAGTGGGCATGACACAATCTGGGTCATTGTGGACCGATTGACTAAGTCTGCTCATTTTCTAATTATGCGTGAGGATTGTAAGATGGAAAGATTGGCTAGATTGAATTTAAATGAGATAGTTGCTAGACATGATGTGCCGATCTCGATCATATCGGATCGTGACAGTCGTTTCACCTCAAGGTTTTTGCAATCAATGCAAGAGGCATTAGGAACTCGTTTAGACATGAGTATGACCTATCACCCTCAGACCGATGGTCAGAGTGAGCGTAATATTCAGAATTTGGAAGACATGCTTAGAGCGTGCATCTTGAACTTTGGAGGAAGTTGGGATGTTCATCTTCCGTTGGTTGAGTTTTCGTATAACAATAGTTATCATTCTAGTATGAGATGTGCTCCGTTTGAGGCGTTGTATGGTAGAAAGTGTCATTCGCCAATTATGTGGGCTGAGGTTAGAGAAGGTCAGTTAATAGAAAGTGTCATTCGCCAATTATGTGGGCTGCACGTGATCGTTAGAAAAGTTAGGCTGATAAGAGGAGGAAATCTCTAGAGTTTAGTGTAGGTGACTATGTCTTGCTCAAAGTGTCGCTTTGGAAATGTGTGGTACGCTTTGGGAAGAAGGGGAAATTAGCACCTAGATTTGTTGGACCTTTTGAGATTGTTTGTGAAAGTGGCCCCGTGGCCATCGGTTAGATTTTCCCTGTACGGAGTTGAAGGATGTTCATGACACGTTCCATGTGTCGAACCTTAAAAAGTATTTGGCTGATCCAACACTACAAGTGCCTTTGGGTGAGATCCAAGTTGATGCCAAGTTGAATTTTGTGGAAGAGCCTGTGGAAATCTTAGAGAGAGAGTTTAAGGAGCTGAAGCGTAGTAGGATTGCCATCGTCAAGGTTCGGTGGAATTCGAAACGTGGCCCTGAATTCACATGGGAACGTGAGGATCAGATGAAATTGAAGTACCCGCAATTGTTTAGTGATACTAGTAACTGAATTTCAGGGTCGAAATTCTTTTAAGGGGGGTAGAATGTAACCCTTGCCCTTCTTGTGTTTGGAAATATTATGTTTTAGTCCTTTGACTATTTGATTTTTCAGTTTATTCAGTATTTGTACCGTGTTGACGGTAGTGATTTTGTGACGAATTGTGGTAAATGTATGGTATATTTGTGAATAAAAATTCATTTTTTTGAGGTTGTTATTCTGTTATTTGTATTCCGGGTGGTTTTGACCTGTGTATTTGAGAAATACGACAAATCGAGTTCCTGACCGTCCGTTATGTTCAAAATGAGTTTTGAAGGGTTTAAAGTGTAAATATGTCATGTGAATACTCTAAGTTATTGGAAAAGTATTTTTAAGATGATGAAAAATGCTAAGTAACTTTGCGGAATAATTTACGGTTGAGTTTTACGAGTATTTAAGTGATCCCGACACGAAAAGAAAGACCCGAGACCCCATAGGATCCCATGGCGGTTATGAGTCTAAGAGAGGACAAGGAGGCTTAATTATAGCTCCTTTGTCTAACACTTGTACACATATATTCTCTTTTACCACTAGCATTTTCATTCATTCTCATTTTCATTTTCAAAAAAATAAAATACACACATAAGTGTGTGTGTGTATGTTTTGTCCGCCACCATCCATCACAAACCACCATATATTTTCCAACTTTGATCGAGAACGTGATATTCCGGGTTGATACGAGTATTTGGGTATTCATTTAAACAACGTTTGGGTTGTCCGGTTCGTGTCGAAATCTACATTTTTGAAGATTTTCGTTGTAAGTATTCAAATTTAGTTTTCAATTGTCCTTTTGAGTTTATATTGATCCTTTAGATGTTAGTTGTACAAGTTGATCCTCGTAAAAATCAAATTTTGGGAACAAAACGAATATAAAAAGGGGTGTTTGGTTCGTCGGACTTAAAGAAGGAAAAAAGGTTTTTGTAGTTTTGATATTGTGGTCGTGATGGTTGAATAACATATGTTGCTAGATAGCTTATTTTGAATAATAGCTTGTATAGCTTATTTGGTGGGCTTTTCATGACTTATTCGAGCTTATATGCTCACGTCACAATCACAATCAACAATGGACTTTAGTGATTTTGATTATTTTCGTGATATGGCGTATGTTTGTGACTATTTTTATAGCTTATGTTAGTAACCAAATGCGATACGTAGCTTATTAGCTTATTTTCAAGCTTAATATATGTATTGTGGAGTTTATGGACTCACGACCAATAAGCCCATTTAAGTCGTGGCTTAATGGGAGGGCATATTGTGGTTCGAATTATTTCCTACTTATTAGTATGAGATTATATATATAAATGGACCTTGGTTTTGGACTTGGATCATAATTTAGACTTATAAATATCTTAATGGACCCTTATTGGGCTTTAAAGCCCAATAAGCGATATTTTGTCGTTATAAGAGTTTTGACGGACTTTTTGAAAGTAAAATGTATTTACGAAGTGATATTGAACGCTATTTTAAGAAAAAAGTTTTAGTAAACGTTAAAGATTTAGATTTTGAAATTTTATCGAAAAGTGTCAAAATGGTGTAAAGTGTTGAAATTAAGGTTTGAAACCTTGGAAAATGTTGTATGAACGTACGGGTCATGTCGAAATTTTGTAAAAAGTTTATACTTAGAAAATTTCACTTAAGAACATATTTTTTAATTTAAATAATAAAAATATTATTTTTATTATTAATTATTTTTATAAATTTACTAAAAGACGAAAAATATAATTTTTCTCGAAACTTCTCTAATAGGTTTATTATGAGTAAAAGTTTAATTTTTAACCATATTATGATTATTTTTACAATGACTAAAGTCACCGAATGGACTTATCGAGATATATTTATAATTATTAATTATAAATATTTACTTATATTACTTATCTATTTTCTCTAAATAGTATAAGTATGTATTATTGAGCGATGGGATTGATATTATTGTTCGGGATATGTCGTTCAACCAGCACACACTAAGTTGTTATAAGTCTATTGTACAACGCGTCTAAACTTCCGTGCATCAAATGTGCAGGATATATTTGAAAATGAATGATTAAAAATGAGAATTATCTGTCTAGGTCGTGTGCGGACGTCGTTGCATTTGCTTGTGCGATTGATATTTGGTTGCTAAAGACTTGCTTGAGGTGAGTTATCGTAGCCCCATTTTTCTACTGTTTTCCGTTGGGGAAAAATGATACTCAAATGTGTTTTGAACTGTTTTGAAATGAACTGTGCGAAATGTGGTTTTGTTTTTGGGACAAGATATGTGCCTATGACTGGTATGTGAATATTATGTGTTGCATGATTGTTTGGATCGGAGGGTACGCCTATCCCAGTATTTGTATGATTGTTTGGATCAGATGGGATAGCCTACCCTAGTATTTGTGGAATTATTGGTTGGTTGGGTAACGCATACCCCGGTTATGTTGTGCGGGTCCTGCCCTAATTTAGTGCTCCAGCTGGTAGGCCCTTTAGGTGCGTAAGTGACATATGGTGATTGATTAGCGGGGATGCTATGGTTTGTTTGCATATATATTCACTGTCATATTGCACTATTGTCCACTGTTTGAAATATTGGCACAACTTTTGTGTTTAAGGTCAAACCTACGAGCTCACCAACATTATTGTTGACGTTTTCGAGTATCATTTTCAGGTGAAGTGAAAGAGGAATAAGTTGGTGATATATGATAGCAGACTTAGAAGTATCCCGAGTGGATTTTCATGTGAAGTCTTGCTTGTTTATTTTTATTTGGTTTTAGTGTTTGGAAGACTTTGGTTTAAGTTTGGATTTGGACCCCTGTGTGGGCTATTGGATATTGTAAAAGTTGACGGATTTGATTGTGATTTGGGACATCACTCGAGGTTGTTCGAGGTTGATGGTCTTCGTAACACTTGAAGTTTATGCATTGTAGTTTTCTCTATTTTGTATCTTGTGTCATGATTGATCATTATGTTCGCTCTCGAGTTTCCACCATTGTCGGGGTGTAACAGTATTTTTACATCTTGGGGTATTTTCTCTAATATGCCGTATTCTTTACTGTTAGCGGGGTGACAGATATTTGGGTTAGTTGTGTTGTTGGATTGTTTGCTTTGAGGATTCTTAGGTGGGATGTTTCATGGGTGAGGTTCGTTTGTAGGAGTTCGGTCGGTTTCAACCTGTGTTATACTTTCTACCGTGTGTTTGACGTTTGTGTTACTGTGTTCTGTAAGTTTGATGTGTCACAGTTGTATCAATATGTCGGTTATTCACTTTATGATATCATTTTCTAATCCGATTGTAAGTGTTGGTCATCGACTCTGTTCAATGGTATAGCTTGCTCGGTTTATTAAGTTCGTGTCTATGTAATTTTTTGCATATCGCTACTTTATCTGTATATCATATATGAGAAATACTACATTAACATGAAGTTTACAAAAAATTAATAATCACAAAATGAAGTGTATCAAAATGATTTGCTAAAAAAGCAGAGTCAGTAAAATAAAAAAGAAAATGATTGGGCAAAATGTGATGTCACATTATTATGTGAAAATTTGTTTGTGAATATTTTATAGATGTAATAAATCTCATTATATGACTTCAAAGAAAATGACTTTTGTAGCCATCTTACTCTGTAAAAGTGACTTTGTCGGTTAGTAAATGATACGGTAACTTGTTTTTTTTTGGAACGAAATACGGTAACTTGTTACGTAGTAACTAAATTCGACCAAACCTTACTTTATGCATACTTTTGATTTTTTCCATGACATATTGCTTAGGTTGGTTGTTGAACAACCAAATATAAGATAACATTTTTATTTATTTAACATGTGGTTTTGAGGCGGATAACAAATAATTTACAAGAAAAATATACATCTCAATCAATTTTAAAAATATACATTTATTTGGTAATCTATCTAAATTTTTAAAAATATACATCTCAGTCAATCAACTAGCTAAATCATGAGGTATTTCAGTTTATGTAAAATATTGGTTGGGTTATAAGTGAGCTGAGCTACTAGCGAGGTACTTGTGATAAACTCGAGCACGGGCTAATTGAGCTCGATACTACCTATTACCTTGAACTCAACATAAAGCAACTTTGATGTGAGAAACAATTTCTTTAACAGAACTCAAGAGTAAGCTTGAAGTCATCAGTTTCTTTAGTCGTACAAGAAACACTTACCGTAGAGTTTATTGTCTAAGAATATGCTTTCATCGTATTCAAAGGTAACGGGCCAATTAGGCCTGATTTAGAAAGTTTGGGCTCCCACAAAACAATTCTAATAAGCAAATTCGGTTATCGAGTTGTTTGATTTATTCGTTATGGTTAAATTTTCATTCCGAATAAAATCGAAAACCGAACTAAACCGAATTCAAATTGGATTTAATCGAGTCGGAAATCAAAATCGAATTCTATTCGATTTTCAAGTTGACATGAATAACCCAAATTACATAATTTATATTTTTATAATTTAATTATATACTCGCCTTCGTCCCACATTAAGTGTCATTTGACTTTTTCAAAGTCTTTTTCTTCAACTGGACCTTAAATGATTTCTTCTTGTTATATGATATTGATGCAAGATATATGAATGGATAGAGTTTTGAATAATTTTTCGTTGGTAGAATTTTTGTTCAATATTATATAACACAAATAAAAATATTTATGGTCAAAGTTGATAGAAAAAGACTTAAAAGATTCCATTGTGGACACTTAATATGGGACGGAGGGAGTATATTTTTAGAAAAAAAATATTTCAAGCTTAAAAAATATTTTAATTTATACTCGAATTTCTTTTAATAGTCTTGTTTATATCAATATATATTACATGTATATCTTTCTCGAAAGTTAATATTACATAAATATCCTTCTTAGTTTTGTAATTACATTAACGTCCTTCCCAAACTTTTGTAATTACATCAATATCATTCTCACACTTTTAGAAGGATATATATGTCCAAAAATTAATTAAATCATAATTATATTGATTTTAGATTATGAAACTATTATTTATTTATTATATTGATCATATTATTCATATATACTTTTTAGTCTTGAACGACAAAAGCACGTTATGATGTAATTACAAAAGTTTGGATATAAATATGAAAGAAATATTGCTCAAATATATTTATGAGGAATGCTAGAACCACAAAATTTTTACACAAAAACATCCACACAATGACATGTCATGCATATTATTGGATGTATAAAAAAAGAGAGTCTAAAAAGAAGATAAAGAATACCACAAATTATGTGACAAATCATTTTGTGGATGTTTTTTTGTAAAACATTTGTGGATCTAGCATTTCTTTATATTTATTTGTTCATATACATTTTTGAATGATTGATGACCCCCCACCCCCCCCCCCCCCCCCCCGACGAACAAATCGTTCATCCCTCTTTTTTACCATATAATAGAGACTCACCCAGTGTGAGAATGATATTGATGTAATTTCAAAAGTGTGGGAAGGATATTGATGTAATTAAAAAAGTTTGAGAATGATATTGATGTAATTACAAAAGTTTATGAAGGATAATGACGTAATTACAAAACTGAGAAGGATATTGATGTAATATTGAACTTTCGTAAGGACATAAATGTATATATGTTTATATGAATTTGGTTTTCGGTTTACATTTTTCTAAAATCATATCCAATCGAAAACCGAATATCTAATTTCGTTCGATTTTATCGGTTCGGTTCGGTTTCATTTTTAAGTTCCTGTAGGTATTACCCGAATTTTGAACACCCCTGCTAATAAGTGTTTTACAATCTCTTATACAACATACTTTGAAATTAAATATTTTAAATGTTTTAATTGAAAAGATAAAAAAGCTCAACTTTATCGCATAGGAAAAATGAAAACCGAGTTATCGTATCGGACAACAGAACGTCAAAATTGAAATAATTTGGCAACTCATCTAAATTTCCTTCGGCAAAAAAAGTATATATAAAAAATATGTGTTGATTTTATAAAAAAATTATAAAAAGAGGGTGATTAATAAAACTTTAGCTGATAATTGTTAAACAAATTAGTATATGACTTTATGCAAACTTATCAGTTTCAATGTTGATTTTTAATAACCTTTACACATATAATAACTAACCTCTAGACTTATACCGCATGCACTTAAAAAAAAAAATTGTTGTTGTTGCGTTTTATAAATTTCATAATTAAAGCACGACTTACTGTGATATGTAGATTAAGTCAGGATGATTAAAAGTTTAACGGCACATGTTAACGGGTTTAAAAAATTAAATACATCTTAAATTATTACATCCGGAATATAAATAGGTAAATGAAAGCATGGCCTTACGGGGTTACGTGAGATGAAAACAAATATATGTGAGCGTACATATAGTAACGACACATATAATTTTTTTTTAATGTTTAAATAAGGATATTCGAAAAGATAAATTTTCAAAGGTCTATACTCTATGCGTGCTATTAATTATGCATAATGTCTAAAACATGATATCAAGAGTTAAATTTTTTCAACATCATGCCAATTAAACAAGATCAAATTCTTCGTAAAAAAATATAAATAAAATTCAAGGTTATAAATAGCGTTGCGAGCGTGGCGGTTAGCGCATAAGCCAAGGCTCAAGCTTTTAGCGAGATGAGGCGTAGCGACATGGCGTTTTTAGGCGTGTGAATATTTACGGCCAGGCAATAAATATTTATAGATTTATAGATATATCATAGTTAGAATAATACGAGTAGTAACTATTAGTAATTCAAGCATCAATCCAAAAATATTAGTAAAATCCAAGCTAATAAATATCAAATTTTAGAAAAATCCCTTAAACAATTCAAACAAATACTCGTCACGCTATGCGATAAAGCGCGCTTTATCACGCTATATGAGCTATATTGCACGCCATCGCCTAGAGGACGACGGCCTTGGCATGTTTTCGTAACGTGGAGGCCACGCATCGCGCTATGACTGGCTATAGCGCGCTATTTAGAAACCTGATAAAATTAGATGATATACAACTTTTATGCACAAATACTTAAAATATAGATATATCACGACTTATGTTAAAACACATTATGTAAGATTTTAATTAAAGCTGCATACATGAGTTATATAACCGGTTTTGTTTTACAATATACTAGTTTTAATCCTCGTGCACGCACGGGGCTTGTATATTTCAGCCTTACCCAATAACAAATGTTTTTTAAATATATATATAATTTTTATTTTTTTTTTTGTTTTATAAGTTATGAAATTTTATGGGTTATTTGATTTTTTTGAAAAAGTCATAATAAATATTTATAAATTAATAAAATTTTACAACTTATTCTTATACAATTTATTTAAAATTAAACCATTAAAGTTTTATTAATTACCTCATCTTTTTTTTAAGTTTTTGTTTTTATAAATTTGGCACATATATTTTTATGTGTTTTTTTTGTTTATCAGATGTCTCTACCAAAATAATGCCAATTTTAAATTCTAACGGTGGGGGTATGTTAGTATAGATTCACCCTTTGAACAATGATCCGGAGGCTTGGTAAAATGGAAAAGAAAAGTATCCATATTATTAGAGAGAAAGAAAGATGAAATGGGAAGTTGTGTGTGTTCTTGAGAGAAAACACACACACACACTTTTTACAAAAGTGAGCTTCACCCCTCCATGGAAGTATGGAGGGGGTATTTATAGTCCTAGTGACACACAACTATCGTAGCTTGTCATTATTAGTCCCTATGTGTCACGCTATAAATAAACTAATGTAATTCCGGATATGTCACCATATTTTAAGGCTAACAATCTTCCCCCAATATGTGGACACATACGGAATTACTTACAATGTTCCTATCATGTACAAATACAACAGAAATAAAGTCTTCCAAAGCACTTCCAAAGCTGAAGATGTCTTCTGAGTTCTCCTTGTCTTGAAACTTGTACTCCAGCTTGGTGATCTTCATTGTCTTTACTTGTACAGGAACCATTGTAGTATGCATGAACTGGATTAACTTCCCCCCAATTTATGCAGCATGTCTTGAAAAACTTTCTTCATAGACTCCTTTTTGGCGAAGTTTCTGAATCAGCTTCCCCCCAAACCAACATCCCTATCTTAAGCAGGTTCTGAAACTTTGATGTAGCTCCAACCATCTTCTACTTGTCATCGACGTGCACAGCGGAAA